>JAFVLL020034019.1:203256-292159 GCA_021397915.2 Tor tambroides
GAAAGTTTATCAAGGAACAGCATTAAAACGGCTTTTAAAAATGTACTTCATGTTGGCTATATTGTCTAAAAACAAAACAATGCTCGTTTCACTTACTCAGACCATGCGCATATGTTCAGTGAATTTAATATGTTAACGTGGTCTGGCGAAAGACGGGACTAGAGGCGATTCTGCACTTGAAAAAAAAACCGCGCTCGGCAGGAACTGAAGTCACAGGCACGCAGAGAGATAACTACAAGCAAGCAGACAGTTTCGAAAAGAGCCTGGAAATCCCGCACCACCACCGAAGTGGGTCTTCGTTTAGAGGAATAGACGGCGCGGATGGGATCGCGTACCGCAGCGACAGGTTGTAGTGTATGACATGATTGACATTTGCTGGCTTTGGCTAGCCTCCAAGCTAACGCATACGTGCCTGTATTGAATATGATTACGCATCGCTCCAGTAAAGTTATTGTAAGCCAATTTGACATTACACAGTTTACACAAAACTTTTCCGTTTCCTTCTAATTCAAAAATAATCCCACACCTTGCTGGTCTTTCGCGTGGTCTCTTCGAGTTTCCCGTAACTGACATGAAGAAAACGCATGCCAGGTCTGAGGTAAAAATGTAGTTTCCGCCCAGATGCGCTTTTAAAAATATTTATATATTTAAATATTTTGATATGTATTCTTTTTCAAAAATTTTATTTTAAAATGTTTTAAATGTAACGTTAAAATGATGGTAATTTGAATGATAAAATCATGTTTGTTTTTTTCTCTCGTGTAGTCGACTGTTGTTTTCAGTGTCGACTAGCAGGAACTGTACCGTTTAGTCGACTAGTCAACTAGACCCGCACATCCCTAATATATATGGGGGCAGGGGATTGCCGCCACAAATAGAGTGTAGGGCTGTGGGAAACACTGTGTTCTATATTATAGACTTTTCATGAAGACCTTAAAGAATCATATCAACTTGTGGAAAATGGGCATCTGATGTGCCCTTTATTGAATTTAAAATGTTAGTTCACCAAAAATGAACATTTCAGTTGCATTGCTGTCTGTGCAGGGGCAGAGAGCTCTCAGATTTCATCAGAAATATCTTAATTTGTGTTCCGAAGATGAACAAAGGTCATACAGGTTTGTAACAATATGAGGGTGAGTAATTAATGACTGAATTTTCATTTTTGGGTGAACTAACCCTTTAATGCATCCTTGCTGAGTAAAGGTATTCATTTCTTACAAAAACAAAAATGTTACTCACCCCAGCCATTTAAACAGTAGTGTAGTGTTTAATATTAACACATATAAATATGTTATTGGTTGATTTCTGAATAAATATGAAACAAAAATATGTTATTGGCTGCTTTTATGTTTGCCATATAAACATAAATTGGAGCACAGATTTATGATAAACCTAAAAAAAAAACAAATGCGAAGAGGGGGCTTTCAGAATTCCACCACATGCTACTTGTTTCCAAGTATGTCCAAACAAATATGTCCAAGTATGTGTGTCTTTCTATTCCCATAGGGGTGTAGAACCGTACGACAACCCCACCACAGTGTTTGTCCAGCGCCACGAGCCCCAGGGAGACTCCAGCATCCTCAGCAGCACAGACTTCTTCCAGGACGAGCAAAACCGCCGTGTTATCCTGGAGAAGGTGGACAGCTTCCAGCTACGGGACAAGTACATGTTTGCCACAACCACTAGGGTAAGGGTGCACTGCGACCAGCCAGAAGCCGCAAACCTTTGAAGGATAATTTGTAGCTTCAGGCTTTTATATAGCAAAAGATGGGAAGAATATGCAGTGCTGAGCTAGAGTTAAAAAAACGGAAAATGTGCAGAGTGCCGAGAGTCAGATCTGTGCCAAACTCCCTGAATGCCTCTCCTGTGAGTGTGAGTAAACACTCCTCTGAAGAGCTGGAGGAACGATCCCGCTCAAGATGAACAGGCAGTGATAACAGGCTTATTTAAAGACTTGAAGTCGAGTGTGGAGGATTGCTGGTGTGTTTAGCCAACAGTGAACTTCTGAACTTTGTGGCAGGAAGGTTATTTAGACAGGTGACCCTCTATGAGGTGTAGTACTTAATCATCTGGGCTGGTAACCGAAAGGTTTCAGGATTGAATCCCGCAAAACCATCGTGCCCTGAAACATCATAATTGTCCCATGAGGGACAGCTTGTAATAATTGTGCTTTGAATAAAAGCATCTGCTAAATATCAGACTGTGAACAGAGCAGAAGCAGAAAACTGTGAAAATACACAAGCAATGTTCAAAGTTACACAACGTGTTGCTGTTACACTCTTGCTCTGTTCCAAAACCTAGTGAGCTGCCTGGAAGGCAATATTTAAGGCTTCCGAGATGAAGACTGTTCCAGAAGGTAGGCGGTGTAGTTATGTTGCCTCCTAAGAGGCCAAATTTTGGCCGGATTCTAAGGCAGCATCGTGTGTATCCTACACAGAGAGCGCAAACCCGGAATGCACTGCCACGAGGCTTGATGAAAGAAGAAAAACAAATGTTTATTTCTTATGTGGAATAGTTATAAAGATTTAAAGGGATAGTTCACCCAAAAATGCAAATTACCCCATGATTTACTCACCCTCAAGCCAACCTAGGTGTATATTCAGAGTTACATTAAAACATGTCCTGGCTCTTCCAAGCTTTATAATGGCAGTGAATGGGGATTAAGATTTTGAAGTCCAATAAAAGAGCATAAATCCATTATAAAAAGTATTCCACACGGCTCAAAGCATTTTTGTGAGAAATATATCCATATTTAAAACTTTACGAGAGAATGGCATTCCAACAGATGACATGGAACATAGTAGGAGTAACATAAGCTCTGGTGAGAATATGCTAGGCTTGCGAGAACCAAGTTTGGTGTACAGAAAAGGAAAATCAGTCTCCTCTCGGCTTATATCGAAATCCTCGGACATTTTTCTTTACAAATCCTCGTTTTGTACTTCTAATTCGTGACCAGTGTTTTGTTTTGCTCTCTCCACTGCCCTTCCGCGTTTTTCACTTCTCACCTGAGCTTACGCTACGTCTTACGTCATATTGACAACTAGAGGTTGAAATGGGTACTGCAGTCCAAATTCAAAGTATTGGAGAGCGTTGTTTCTCCTGCCCCTCCTCCTCAGACTCAGCGCTCATATGGGTTGCCAGATCAAGGACACACAACAGGAACGAGCGCGATTGACAATGGAAGGCGACAGGCCTTACAGACTGTAAATTGATTTATCTATGTTTAATATGCCTCTGGTCAAAAAGCTTTTTAGATGGATGCCGATGCTTTGTAGGTCAGGTAGAATCTGCGATATCTGTCCCTGTACGTTTGCTGGCTTCCATGGTTGCATACGCTGTGTTTTCCAACTGGTAACCTGGGGTATTGAAATACTATTGGGTAAATTGGCAGAGGGTGGAATCACACAGACCAAAACAAAAACAGAAATTCCGACATGAAAAACACAGTCAAAGAATTATATACAGCATAGGGTGACCATATGGGCCATTTTTACAGGACACAACCTTGCCAGGATTTCTATATTGCCTAAAATATCTAGGTTTTGGCTGTTTGCACTGTGCAGATCGATTGTTGTATGTTCGCGAGAGCTATAGAGAGCAGAGCAGACGGCTCCTTATGCTTTCGAATCACTCTCGCAGTACTTTGGTGGCATACAGTGATCGGTTTGAGCAGCACCGCTTCAAGTCGAACGAACGAACAAACAAGTGCGTATATTTGCATCGCTTTGATCATTCTCTGTAGACCCCACCTTCTCACATGCCACAATTGGTTGATTATGTACAATGCCTGCATGTTATTGGTCAAACTACTTTGGATGTTTTAGGCAATATAAAAATCTTCGCCAGGACGTGTCCTGTATAAATGTCACATATGGCCACCCTAATACAGCACCTTTGGTAGTTATATAACAGTTGGTTTTATAAGTTTTGTAGCATTTAAAGTTAGCTTGGATAATTTATTAATTTCTATAAGTTTAAGTCAGTTTGAGATTGAGAACCACTGCTTTAAAACCATGTATATTTTTTATTTGTGCATTTACATAATACCATGTAGATCTATTAATGAAGACGTTCATTGAAATAAATGGAAACTCTGTAAATGCTAACTGCTTAAAGAGATTGAAGGTGATCATGCATATTTACACTCTCTGGACCATTTAACTATTTTTGCCCTTTTTTATTGAAGTTAGACACGAATATTATTTCACAATTTTGAGCAGAAACAATTACTCCCCCACATCGTTTTGACATTTGTTGCAATGTGTTTTGTATTGTGAGGTAGTTAGCATTACTCAGCCCTGCACCACAGGTCATCAGTCATAGAAAATAAAAAGTTTTAAGCTGTATCTGTCAAAATGTCTTATTTGCCTCGTATCCAAGATGGGAACATAATATAGCCTGAAATATTTGTTTTCATTTAATATGCCTCCATAAAGTTTTGCATAGTTTTGGTTGCTGAAACAATGACCGTCTAGACTACGTGTCTATGCTGACCACAGCTAGTGTTATATTTCAGTGTATCTCTCACCCTTGAGCTTATTCAGTGGTTAATCATTTCCACCTCACATCGGCTGGCATCTCACTAACCTCATCCCACAGCAAATGTCTGACTGCCCAGAAGTAGATGAAACATCTGTCAGGTCACACATGGCACTGCCAGGTTTGCATAAAGCAGAAGTCGACCCAAGTCACCCATTAAAGTGGGAAGAAATGTGCACTTTATCTGCAGCTTCAGAAAGCCAGAGACTCCGTGGGAGTTTTGAGGGTTGTTTGTGAGCGGTGCTGCACGGATGGCACCACCACGGCCCTGGACACCGTGCTGGAGGAGCTGCCTGCTTGACAGCTCTGATCTATGTTCCGTTAATGAAGTTGTGGCTTGGTTTCCCTGGGGTGCTTCTAACCACTCATGCACCACTTATATGCGTTCTGCTGCCCAGCGCCGCCATATGGTCCTGTCTTCCACACTACGCTGTGGTGATGGCACAGAGTGCTGCTGTAATACAAAGAAACAGTTTTATAATTGCTCCTATTGTTCTTGTTTGTGAAGGACTGTGCATTAAAGATGTAGGAAATACATAAATGAAAACTGTTTCATTATTTATTCACCCTCATGTTGTTCCAACCCTGTATAACTTTCATTCTTCTATGGAACTCAAAAGAAGGTATTTTGAAGAATGTTTCAACTGGTTTTTGTCTGAAATATCTTCTTGTGTGTTCCACAGAAGAAAGAGAGTTTGGTTTGGAATGACATAATGGGGAGTAAATGGTGACAGAATTTTCATTTTTAGCTGAACTATCCCTTCAAGGATCCTGAAAGTCATCTGAATCTCATTTCATAGAGAATCACTTTGGTGAGGCATAGACCAAAAGGAGCAGTACACACTCACTTTGAATGATTTTTCTGAATTTTCCACAAGCGGCTATGGGAAATTTGCTCTCTATGTTCTGGTGAGCCACAGTTCCAGTGAATTTTTTGTAACGGATTTGGATACTTCGCTTACTGAGTGGATGGATTTACATCAGGATAATTAGTGGTTATTATGGTTAGACCATTCAGCTCTTTGCAGTGCAAGTTGGTTGTCTACATAGCGCATTAAACAAAATTATCCTAAGGAGGTCTATAACAAGACAGACAAATAGTAAACAGGTCAGAGCAAACAGATCTGTGGAATTTGTCTGGCTTGGATGGTTGTAAATATCTCTACTCTTGAGGAGAGCGAAAGTGACAGGCTTGTTGAGAGCCTTGGCTTGTTGATGACTGTGTGCGGCCTGGCCCTGACTCTGCTGGCCAGACGTACCCTTGGAGCAACCCCCTCTCTCTTTCTGTCTCTCGTTTTTTTCAGTCTCTCTCGCTCACTCACTTACAGACTAACACTTAGTGAGCCATCTACAGAGGCAGCATTTGAAGGAGGCATAACATGCCCTTGCTGAAAAGAATCAGCTTAAACTGTCCAAAGCCGGTCTTAACTGGTTTAAGATGGTCTTCCAACCTCACCTGCTAAAAAATCAAGAGACCAGCCAAAACAAGCAAACCATCTTAGGCTATTTAAACCTATTTTTTAACAGGGGCCAGGGGTTTATCTTAATTATGCTATATATGCATACTCGTAAGATAAACATGTTTAGCCCAGTGTGGTTATTGTTAACTAAACCTGAAAGTTTCAGTGCTAAAGTAGAAGTAAATAGTGAAATATAAATTCATTTGATGAAAAACTTCAACTTAAAATGTATTTAATTTTGTTTTTTATTTTGCTACACCAACATTTCTAATCAGTTTTTTATTACAAAAATGAATGAAACTGACTAAAAAAATTAACGCTATATAGAAATAGAAAACTAAAGTAGGGGTGGGTGATATATTGGTAAAGAGAACTTATTTCGCTAAATGCGTGTTCTGTCTGAAAGACTGTTTCTGAGAAGTGCGCGCACGTGAAGATGGTGTGCTCATAGAGCGCGGGAGTGTTGAACCGAGTTATTTTTGCAGCTTTATAGGCCTTGAATGGTTAAATACAAACTCTTGTATATGTCAAAATGCCCATCTTTGCAAGTATCCTCGTAAACAGTAATTTAAGTCTTAAGTGAAAGCAAACAGCTAAGAAAGAAAACACATGTGTAACAGTATATTGGAGCCGGGAAGCTCTTAAAGTGACAGCAGTTTAATATTCCTGCTGTCTGTCATTCATGTTAATCAAACAACAAAAGAGAGAAGATCTCTCACTGTTCTTGACTAAATCACTTTTGTAATTTTAATAAGAAGAGATATACTGTATGTTTAATTTACACAGTGAAGAATATGCAATGTTTTTATACATTTGAATGTATAAAATAACTCTTTTGCCAAATTACAAGACAAAAATTCCTTTATAGAGAAGACCAGAATGTTTTTCAGCAAGCATAGTAAAACAAACCAAAAAAATAAATAAAAATCCCAAGATGGTGGACGAAGCGAGAGAAATGTTGTCTGGTAATTAATCATTAAATACTGATAAGTGTTGATAAAGATTAATATAGTTAAAATTACTATTTCACCTAATGTTTGTGTATTTGTTCTTATTATATTGTGTTAGCTTAGCAACATGCTAACACAAAACTATTGAAACAATTATGAGTCGAGTCTCTGTATACTTTGTGATTTTCTGCTTGTGTAACGTTCAAAATTTAGTCATTTGTGAGATTCAGCTGTGGAAACCAAGGTCCTCTCATCTCAGGGATTTATCCATAATGTCATAGAGATTCTTAGTAATAATTAAGCCTTTTCTCTTCTCACGTACTCACCTCTCTGTAGCCCTGCAAGCTGCTTTAGTGATAACCTGGTTTCAGGGTGTAATCTGAACTTTGATGGAGGAAGATATTTACGGAAGAAGAACGGAGAGAGATTTTAAGCTTGATTACGGCATGTCAGAAGGCACTAAAGTGGTCTCAAATTTAAGTAAAATACCTTTTATTACAAGACAACTCTTGTAAATGTAGATCTTTAACTACAGGTTTCCCTAAAATCATGAATCAGATGTTAATTTGGTTATTGGTTCAGTGGGTTCAATGAGTTAGTTGTTTGACTGCTTCAAATGAGGTCTATATAATACTGCAATACAGGATGGATTAAAGGAGTAGTTCACCAAAAAAGAAAATTTGCTGTAAGTTCACTGTCATGCAGTTCAAGATGTGGGTTTGTTTCTTCAATGGAACAGATTTTAGTGGGTGCCGTCAGAATGAGAGACCAAACAGCTGATAAAAACATCACAATAATCAACAATAAATCCCCACAACTCCAGTCCATTAGTTAACATCTTGTGTAGCAGAAACTATTAAGCAAACTATTATTATTATGTAATGCTAAATTTCTATTTCGATGAAGAGACTCTACTCTACGGGCCCTATCAAACACCTGTGCAATGCAGCGCCAGGTGCGATGCAAGTGTGTTTTGCTAGTTTCAGCCAGACACAGTTATCATTTCCACGTCCTGCGCCATGTTGTTTAAATAGCAAATGCATTTGCGCCCATTTGTGTGCCCATGGGCATGCTGGTCTGAAAACAATGTGTGTTCAGGTGCATTGTTGTCGCATTGCTATTTTGAGGCAACTGATATAGACTACATTATTGACCAACTAAAACCCGGTCTAAAGTCAATGGCGCAGTACCTGTTTTTGTTTTTTAAAGAGCGCGTTAGTAATATGCGCCTATAGGCGGGTCCACAAAGCGCATACACTCTGCTTATTACACACACGGGAATGCGCAGCAGCACACAAACATGCCAAATATTAAAAATGAAAGGATTACAATGTAAAAGATTATTATTGTGTAGGCTACATAAATATAAAAATGCCTACATGTCATAATGGATAGTCATTTCATGCATCAGAATTAGCCTATCTATTTGCTCGCGCATGAGCAGCTCCATTTCCTCTCTGGAGATGCGTTCAGTCTTTGCGCTTGAAAATTTTGCCGTGTAAATAGCGAATCCGCCATGGTGTGAGCACAACTGGCTCTTAAAGAGAATGGGAGATGAGGCTGTGATTGGTTTATTGCATGTTACGCCCAAAACACACCCATTACTCATTAAGAGAATAGGGATAACTCTTTTAGACCATACGCTGGGTGCGCCAACCGTTTTTCCCGTCGTTAAAATAGGGCCCCATGTCTTGGATGGTCTGAAGGATGAGTAAATTTTTAGCAAATTTTTACAATTTTGGCTGAACTATTCCTTCAAATTTAACTAGGGTTAACTGAGCTATGCTAACCATCAAAACCCAAAGTTTGTGAGTATTAAAGAGAAATGTAATTTTCTTTTTCCTGTGACTCTATAGACTTCAGTAGAGTCTTTACTGTTAGGAAAGGGTCCTCAGTTTGAACCGACCATCTCGGCAATGTAGAGTTTTTCACACTGTGTTCCTTCAACATGCTGCATCTACACATTCTCACTCATGCTTGAAAGTCTGATCTGTCTTCCAGACTAAGCGATGGGAATGACTGCCAGCACAGTACGGCTGTTGTTCCAGAGATAAATGCCTCCTCCACAAAGACTGCAAAGTGACTCCAAAGCCAGATATTCATTAGGCCGGCTTTGCCAGAAAAGATTCCATTCATGTTGGCATGTAAGAATAGAAGGCTTCTTATAGGCGAGTTTTGCTGTCAAGTTTGTAGTCAGGGACACTCAGATACTATGGCAGCAGAATGAGAGATGACAGTTTGCTCGGAGGGGCTGTTTGTGGCTAACTGCCTATAAATTCTTAATGATACTGTGACGGCTAAAATTGGAGGTTGGATCTACGTGTCAGGTGCAAATGGAACCCTGGGAGAAAATTTCTGAACTCTGACCACCTGACAGGATTCGTTAACGGCTCAATCACAGAAACGTTGTGCATCCACCTCTGTAGCAGCGCTACACCTTCCTGAAAGGTGCCAGTTGTGATGCTATTGAATTTCAATAGCACCTTTCAGACTTTGAGATTGCAACTTGATATATTTATTTGCATATTCAAAAAACAGCCCCGTTAAATTATTCTGTGACATGTAATTATATATATTAAATGTAAATATTAAATGCTGTGTATATATATATATATATATATATATATATATATATATATATATATATATATATATATATATATAAATAATATAGTGTTATTAGAATTATAGTATTATTAGTACTATTATTATTTAGCTATCCCTATTGACTTCAATAGTATTTATTTTCCTACTATGGAAGTCAGTGGAGACCAGCAACTGTTTGGTTCTTCAAAATTCTTCAAAATATCTTTTTTTTTTTGTGTTCAACATAAGAGAGAAACTTATGCAGGTTTGGAATGATGTGAGGGTGAGTAAATGATGACAAAATGTTCATTTTTGGGTGAACTATTCCTTTAACAATGTTTTCTTAAAAATACCATGTTTTAAACTTTTGATTGCAGACCTAAATATTAAATGGAAAATAAATATAATTTAGTTTAATTTCACTCAGCTCTAAAAAAAAAAGACTTTAAACTCTTAAAAAAAAAAAAAAAAAAAAAAAAAATCTGGATCTGGTTGTTGCAGCTTTGTGATTTGATTGTTGTTATCGCACACTTTGCTCTCTTAAGATCTCCCGGCAACAGCGTCTGTTTCGAGAGATCTCCCTTGTCTTTGCTCTCTAAAGCCAGATTGTGTTTTGGCTGCTTCCACAACACTGCAGTCTGTTCCTGGAGACAGCCGTTAACGGAGAGATAAATCAATAGCATGAATGGTGTGACTAAAAACGAGGCAGTGCGGAGAGCCGAGAAAGAAAACACTGAGCCTCTGTGCCTTTGAACAAGAAAGTGGTTAAACTTGTTATTCAGGATGATTATGCTTATAAATACACTTTAATCTGACAGGCTGTCTTCCTGTTGTTCTTACACTGACCCAATAAATCCCTTTCGCTGGCTGTGTTTATTAGTATTTTTGCCTGTTACCACTACCATCTTGCAAGCCTTTTTGACTTTGCACTATGATCTGGGAAACAGCAATAAACCTGATTAATGTAGAGAATCTGTTTCTTTGCTTTTTTGGAGTACTGCCTTTTTCACCTCTAATGGCATCTTTGGCTTTTAGGCAGGCAGGAAAAATCTGATTTTTTTTAGGCGAATCTGTTTACTTGTTTACACAGCAAGAAAACACTTTTGAAAAATCTGTCTGAATGGTAGTAGTGTTTTGCCATTTGAATTCCCTCACTGCACATAGGGTATTTATGTTGTGAATATTGAGTGAGTGATTTGAGACACAAATCTTTAGTTTGGTTGTACGTAATGTGTTTATTATAGTGAGACTTAAATTTACAGCTTTGTGAGGCTTTGTGAACTTGATGTAAGTATCTCTTACTCACCCACAGCTTGATTACAGTGACAGCTTGTCGTACAAAGGAGAGACTGATTGAACCGCTTGAACTTCAGAATTGATTGGAGCTTTGATTTCCTGAGGGGAGAAAGTGAAAGAGAGACTTGGGAAGACGGAGTGAAAAGAATCATCCCTTCATGACGCATTGCTCATTTCAGACAGTGCTAGACAGAGGCGTATCTAGGTTGCTGGGACACTGACTAGATTAGTACCGCTCGCACCAGCTTTCCTTCTCTTTTATCTTTAAAAAACCAGCAGTTTTAGAAGTACAAATGAGACATACTGTTTTTTCCTCTTCTAAATCCGCAGTAGTCCTTATTAAGCGGTATCAGGTACAGGACCCCAGTGAAAACAGTGCTGGCTGGGCTTATCTCCCCACGCTGATATTCTCTGCCATTCAGACCCTATTTATATTGGTATTATGCCACGGTTTATGGTAACTGAATGTATCAGATTACCTTATAAAATCTTTATGACTCTGTGATGTTTAATTTTAATTATTTTGCTGCACCATGTTCCAGTTTTGAGTAGCAGTGGAAAGTAGTAAAACAAACCAAATATGTTTAGAAAATAAAACTGAACACTCAGATTCCAAAACATCTTTGTATAAATATAATGCCTTAAATAACAACAACTACAATTATAAATTGTTTAAAAAATCTTATTTTTATTAATTAAATGTATAAATTACTTTTATTTATAATAATAATAATAATAATAATAATACATTATTGTTATTATTAGACAAATTATTATAAATGATTAACATTATTTAAAATTTTTTATTATTAATAAAATAATCAAAATGCATATTGGTTTTGATGTAGTCTATTGATCATATAGTTATTACTGTGTCAAAGCTGAAGAAAATAATTGTTTTTAGATATACAGTAAATATTAAAATATTATTGGACATAAGATGGCATTATTGATTAATCTCTAATCAGTGTTATTGTAGCATTTGATATACTGCTATAGTTTTTTTGAAATATTTTTCTTTAATTTTAAGTTTTCTGTTCTCATTTTAATTTGTAATTTAAGTTTTAGTAATTTTTTTTTGTCATTTTTAGTAATTAGTATATATATATATATATATAGCTTTTATTTTATTTATACATTTTTTTCAAGTAATAAAAATGTGTTTTTTTTTCTAGTTTCGGTTTTAGTTACCTATAATAAC
The DNA here is from genome assembly GCA_021397915.2 of Tor tambroides. Taxonomy (NCBI): domain Eukaryota; kingdom Metazoa; phylum Chordata; class Actinopteri; order Cypriniformes; family Cyprinidae; genus Tor; species Tor tambroides. The sequence continues at coordinate 215,289 of JAFVLL020034019.1, forward strand.
CCTGTCTCTAATTTGAACAAATTGTAATATGTGATATCCAGTTTGATTTATTTGTTTTGGTTAAGCTCATTAAAGAATGTGTTTCCACAGACATTATTTGGGAGCCATGAGTCTCAGTCTGTCCAGCTGTGGGTTTCCTACAACCGGCAGCCAATGAGAGCAGCTCAGTTTAACACCCGCCACCCCATCACAGTGAGTGCCGTCAGCTTCGTTTAGTCTCAGGAATATATTTATGGTCATGACTTTTAAAGCTTCATGTTATTTACCTGTCTCATGCGGTTCCCTGCTCTTCTCTCTCTGCAGGAGTACTACATAGCAGATGCTTCGGAGGAACAGGTGTTCGTATGCGTGAATCACAATAATAACGTTACACACCTGTACATCTCGGACACACAGGGCCTAGCCTTCTCTCTGTCCTTAGAGAACGTGCTGTTCTACAGCCCTGATGGCTCTGGGAGCAACACGCTTATCAGGTACATCACAGTGTGTGTGAGAAAGAGACGCCTTCCTGCTGCAGAACAGTACATAAACACAGATGGTGTGACCATAAAAGTGATTTACCAAAGTAGGACATAATGTTTGTTGGTCCTGGAACAACATTCCTATTAAAGGTGTAGTTCACCCAAAAATGAAAATTCTGTCATTAATTACTCACCCTCATGTCGTTCCAAACCCGTAAGACCTTTGTTCATCTTTGGAACACAAATTAAGATATTTTTTATGAAATCCGAGAGCATTCTGAACCTGCATAGACAGCAATGAAACTAGCACGTCGTGGTATACTCTTGTGAATGCGCAGTCGTTATTTAATAAACACTTTAATAAAGTTGTTATTTTTGTTTTCTTTGCGCACAAAAAGTATTCTTGTAGTTTCATAACATTACGGTTGAACCACCGATGTCAAACGGACTATTTTAACGATGTCCTTACTACCTTTCTGGGCCTTGAACGTGTCGATGCCTTGCTGTCTGTGGAGGGGCAGAAAGATCTCAGATTTCATCAAAAATATCTTAATTGTTGTTCCGAAGATGAACGAAGGTCTTACGGGTTTGGAACGACATGAGGGTGAGTAATTAATGACAGAATTTTCATTTTTGGGTGAACTATCCCTTTAAATAATCATGTCCCTAACCCCATTCATTAAAGTTAAAGACTTTGTATTGCCTTTTGGTAGTTGTCTGTCTTTAAAAATGATATATAGAATGTTTACAAACAATCCAAAAATACTATTTACATGCAACATATTTTTGAAAAGACTACCTTAAGCTTAAAAGAAAATAAAGAGTTGTATTTTTGTTATTTATTATAAAACTATACAGAATCATTTAAAAGTTTGGGGTTGGTAATTTTTTTTTACATTTAAAAAAAATTTTTTTTTGGAAGAAGTCTCTTCTACTCACCAAGGCTACACTTATTTGATCAAAAATACAGTAAAAATAGTAATACTGTGAAATAATATTATTACAAATTAACTGTTTTTTATTTGAATATATTGCATATATAAAATGTTACGATAAAAATCGTTTTAATATGATGATTTGGTGTTCATGAACATTTCATTTTATTATCAATGTCGAAAACAGTTGTGCAGCATAATATTTTGGTGGAAGCCATAATACAATTTTTTAGGATTCTTTAATGAATAGTAAGTTCAAAAGAAAAGCATTTATTTGAATCCTGAATTTCTGTAACAAATGTGTTTTTTAACATTCACTTTTAATCAATTTAATACATTCTTGCTGATGACAAAGATTAATTCCTTGGAAAAAAATCTTACTGACCCTAACCCTTTGAACATTAGTGTAAATCTGAAAATGCATAAATAAATAGATAAATAAGTTAATGAATTTCTTAGCAGTTTTCAGTAGAAACTTTCAACATACATTCTACTTTTCACCCTAAAAAACAAGAACCACTGACCTACACTAACCATAACGCCTTTTTCTTAACTTCACACTAACCATAATTCCTAAAATCCAAAGGAAATCATAGGTTGATGCAAATTTTGGTTGAAGCCCCAACCCAAAAATATAGTTAGAAAGGTTGTCTGAGAGCCAACAAACATGTTGAGCCAGGAACATGTCCCACTTCAATAATTCACGTTAAGCCTGGTCTTACACAGCTTTTGGTCTCGTCACCTTTACTTGAACTCCTCTTGGTTTAGTGACGGCCCCTCATCAGTGCTGTAAATCCGTTTTGGCTCTGCACGCCTCAACCCAATAAGCAGGTTAGTGAGGTCTCGTCTCTATAATGCAAGAACTATGTCTTCGCCCACCGGTCCCTCCGCTCACACTGTCAGTAGAAAAGCAATCTATCATTCCTACACAGCTTCCCAAGGACATGCTATTGTTTTACGCTGCGGCAGAGCGGGATCTCACCCACCGCCAAACCACTGAGCTCAGCACAGCCGCCTGAGAGCAGAGACGCAATTACTGCAGTGCGGAATGCAGATGAGATGCGCTTGGCTCACGTGCCATTGGCATTTTCATAGAGCCCCTCTCTTGGCAAATATGAATGGCACATGGAAACAGATTTGTGTGTTTGTGTGTTTGAAAGGTACTTCGCCAACGAGCCGTTTGCAGATCTCCACCGCGTCGAGGGGCTGAGGGGTGTGTTTGTGGCCACTCTGGTCAATGGATCGGTCACTGAAGACAACATGCGATCAGTCGTCACGTTTGATAAAGGAGGAACCTGGGAGCTTCTGCAGCCACCTGCGGCCGACAGCCTGGGAGGAACCATAGACTGCCAGGTATTAGGGATGTTGGTCATTTTTGATACTCAAGTACTAGATTAATCAGCCAAATACTCTGAGGTCAGAGATTCTTTTTTTTGGTGGCTGTCCCATTTTTTTTAGATGTCCTGTCAATTAATAATAATCCAACATATAAAAGTATGATCCTTATGACCTGTTTCGAACCATTTAGTTTAACTCTCATTCAGCAGTCGCAACACAACACAAACACATCCGTAACGCCACTGTAATGAAATATAATATTCATGGTTGATCATTGCTGGAGTGCTCAGTACTCTTAATATATATATAGTCGATATAGCCAGTAGTAATTTAAAATTTATGGCCAGTAACCAATAAATGTTAGATAAAATGTTATATTATTTTGTCTATACATTATATTATTTGTCTAATTAAAAACAATTTAATTCAAAATGGAAACCTGTCAACTAAAATCAATTTTAATAATTATAAAAATGTAATATCATGCATATTATATTTAAAACATTAATAAATATGTTTCATTTTAAATGCTACAAATTATTCAGGCATCAAAACATAATGTATAGTATGAAGAATGGATATTCATTTTGAGATTTGCTAAAGATTACCTTTCATAGTGTTTATAAATTATTAATGTTTTTAAAGGTGGCATTGGATGATGGCAAAGGTGATATAAATCTTAAAATAGAGGAAATGAACATAAACAATTAAATACCCAAGAGTGATAGTGATATGCAAAAAAAAAAAAACTTTAATATCAGTAGGTAACTGGTATGATGCCAATATATTGTGCTCATCCCTACCCTGAGTGTAGAATCTCCACTTTTTGCTCTCTTTTGTGTAGTCGTGATGCCAAGCATGTGTTCATGAAGCTGTGGTTTTGTGTTTGAGAAAAAGGAGTTAGACTGCTAAGCTTTACAGTCGTAGGAGGAAGTTGGTTTTTTTTCATGCTTCCAGTGAACTGTTTGTGCTCTGTTTTTCTTTATTATTGCATAGTTACTATCTCTCTCTTGGTCTCTCAGCTGGACAATGGCTGTTCCCTGCACTTGGCCCAGAGGTGGAGTCAGCTGTTGAATATTCAGCTGCGCAGGATCCCTATTCTGTCTAAAGAGTCTGCACCTGGCCTCATCATGGCAACAGGTGGGCCACATAACCTGCTCGCTGCTTCTCTCATATGTGCATGAGAAAGGAAATGCAAACACTTTAGCAGCTTGTTCTGTTTCTTCCTGTTTATGTTGCTTTGCTTCTGTTAACCAAGTGTGCGTAGGTCCCTCCAGAGAACACAGTACACACTGTAATGATAGGGAGCAAGTGCATGAGCTCGACTTCTTGAGTTCACGCCTGGCAGAAAACATTGATTTTGCTCTCTTTGCACGGTTTGGAAGGCACTTCCTCCCTCTCGTATGCCTCTCTCTCTCTCTCTCTCTCTCTCTCTCTCTCTCTCTGCCAGCCGCAGCCAGGCCTTTAATTAAATGATTATTAGATAATGTGCATGCATGAAAAAGAGAGGCGCAGGAGGCTTGTGAAAATGTCTGGCCGCTTCGGCTGCTATCACTCTGGCGCAGATGTGCTAATTATTTGTACTTCACCCACTGGCTGATTATCACATACAAACACACCCTCACACTCATCGACTTAGCCAGCCAAGAGCGGCCACGCCACCTCAGCATTGTTCTTATTGCAAAAAAACGTGTTAAGTGCCGCATATCTCTCTTAAGGAGATGAATGTAAATGTTCATTACCACTCAAATTAATTAATGACAAAACCACCTGTGGTGACGCAGCAGTACAACGCAGTGTCCTTGTCTGGGCTTCTTGTCACAATGGCAAGTCTGAAGTATCTGACAGGAACACAGTGTTTCTTGCCCTTTGCTGGGTTTGTTCCTCTTTGTGCTAATTTCCTTCTGTTTTGTCTCTGTTGTGTTCTGAATTTTGTGTAGGCTGACACATTAGCATCTACACTACAAATATGATGTGGTCAGATGCACTTGTGACCATCTCTCATGTGGTTTACATCATGAAACATAAATACCTCTTTTACACTTGTTTTAAATGCTGTCGTTTTGTCAGACCTGATATCAGTTGTAATTGAGGCCTGTGATATATGACACCAGATACAGTGTAAATATTGACTGTCAACTAGCTCTCTCGCTCTCTCTCTCTCTCTCTCTCTCTCTCTCTCTCTCTCTCTCTCTCTCTCTCTCTCTCTCTGTGTCTCCTTTTCTCTCTCTCTCTACTATCTTCTGCACAGGATCTGTTGGAAAGAATCTGGCCAATAAGCCCAATGTGTATGTATCCAGTAGCGCAGGGGTCAGATGGAGAGAGGTGAGAACCTGCATCTCTGTGCAATTTTAAAAAAAACTGGATTTGCATAGAATACAGAAAGCAGCAATTCATGTGTCCAAATTTGCTCAATCCAATTTTATTGCACTTTTGGCATTTCTCTTTATGATGATGTTTTCAGTTAATATTTTATTTATTTTCAAGGTTTTGTCAGTTGTATTTATGTATTGGCTCAGTATTTTATTTACTTGATTTTCTCAGATTTTTTTTAGTTTTTTTTTCTCTGCAGTTATTTTTACTTTTTTTAATTTACAGCACTTATGTGCTTTAAAATGTGCTGTATAAATAACCTTTGACTTGACTTGATATTTATTCACCCTTATGTTGCTCTGAACACCCATATCTTTTTTCACATGTAGCAAAAGATCAAATCTGCTCTTTTTTTGTAGATCATAATGCATGATCATCAGTTCTTTCGCAATTTGATTGGTTTGTTTTAGGGATGCTCATATTTTAACGGTTTTACCGTTAACCGAAAGAATTTTGACCGATTAACACTCAGCATGCACCTGCTCCACTTTCACTTAACTGAAGTAATAAAAGCAACACAATGGCAAAAGGCAATATTTGATAAATGGTTATCAGAGAGTGAATCCGTGAGTGAATGTATTCAAATTCTGAATGGGTTTGGGAATCAATAAAAAGCTGTCACTCATTTTCAGTTCTTCGCAATCTCACAAAGTTTCATTATATTCAATGAAGCTCTACACTACTGCACAGTTATTCTCTTATTTACATTGTGTGTTCATTTTGTTTCTTCTAATGAGAGGATTTATGTCTGATGAAAAAACATGCATAGAATGATTCAGTGTGTGTGTCATCTTAATTTAATTATTTAAGCGAAAAATATTTTGTGTAGGCCTATTTATTTTATTCTTTTGTTGTATTATTTCATTCTGTTTTTCTTTGTACTCAGAAGCGCTGTAGGTGTATCGTTAATGAGTCACAGACACTCGTCCATTCTATTATTTATTTAACACTAATTTAATATTCAAATCTTATCAGTTAACGATTAATGTTTGGATACCAAACGGTGGTTGTCGGTCGGAAAAATGAACCGAAATGAGCATCCCTAGTTTGTTTATTTATTCATTTATGATTATTTTTTTATTTTTTTTGAGAAAGTATATGTAAAATCAGGAGTTTAACCCGTTTTCCTTTACATACTAAAGAAGTACCACTAGACTATACCATCTTATATAAAGGGTTTTTGTTTGGTCATGTATTATTATCTCACTTAGGGCACCAGTTGAGCCAAAGTGCCATTAGTTACCCCTCAAAAAAAAATAAAATAAAATAAATTGGTGTACGATTCTGCTGCCCAGTACAATAGCACTTTTTATATTCCTAGACTTTTTGAAAAGTGTAGTAGCGTTTGTTGTTCCATGTAATAGATATGTATGTTCTTTAGGCCCTGGCTGGTCCTCATTTCTACACGTGGGGAGATCATGGAGGGATCCTGATGGCTATCGCACAGGGTGGCTCCACCAGAACACTCAAGTCAGTAACCGTTTAAGGATCTAATGTCACACTGCTTTTAGTAGAAGCTCTTTGAGTATTATCTGGCTTTAGGACGTTACTGATAGCTGTGTCTTGTCTTTTGCTGGCTCAGGTTCAGCACCAACGAGGGGGAAACCTGGAAGGAGTTCCAGTTCTCAGAGGAGGAGGTATATGTGTACCAGCTGCTGACTGAACCGGGTGAAAAGAGCACCATCTTCACCATCTTCGGCTCATATGCGGACCAGAAACACAGCTGGCTCATTGTGCAGGTCAACGCTAGTGATGTTCTTGGTAAGAGAACAGTGCACTTATAATTGGTGCACCTTGTAACCACCACACCTTAGCAACTGCCCAGCAAATTCCCTAGCAGCTGGTTCTACATCTGATGTTATGTTTTAGGTGTGCCGTGCTCGGAGGGCGACTATAAACGCTGGTCTCCTTCTGATGAGAGGGGAAACGGCTGTCTGCTCGGCAGAGAGATGGTGTACAAGCGCCGATCGCCTCACGCCACCTGCTTCAACGGCGAGGATTTCGACAGGCCCGTCACTCTGTCCAACTGCTCCTGCACTCGACAGGACTATGAGTGGTATGAGCCGAAACACCGTTTTCCTTTGCTTTTCTCATTTTGCCGTTTTCTTCACCTGAATGCCAGTCATTTTCCACTACTTTATTGTGTCAACTTTATCTGTTTGCAGTGACTACGGGTTTAAGCTGAGTGAGGATCTGTCTCTCGAGGTGTGTGTGCCTGATCCTGAGTTTTCTGGAAACCTTTATGCCCCACCAGTACCCTGTCCGGTGGGCACCACTTACCGCCGCAGCAAAGGGTGAGAACAATGTTACCTTTACCTACAAAAACACAACTGATTATACACACTACGATTCAAAAGCTTAGAGTCTGTATTAATACTTTAATTAATACTTTTATTAAGCAAGGATGCATTCAATTGATCAAAAGTGACAGTAAAGACATTTATAATGTTACAAAAGATTTCTATTTCTAATAAATGCTGTTCTTTTGAACTTTCCATTTGTTAAAGAATCGTAAAAAATGTTTTACAGTTTACACAGCAATATTAAGCAGCACTGTTTTCAACATTGATAATAATAAATCTTTCTTGAGCAGCAAATCAGCATATTAGAATGATTTCTGAAGGATCATTTGAAACTGAAGACAGGAGTAATGATACTGAAAATTCACCTTTGCCATCGTGAATCACGCGAATGTATTGCATTTTAAAATACAATAAAAAAACTTTTTAAATTGTAATAATATTTAATATGTAATATATATTTTACAATATAACAGACTGTATTTTGATCAAATAAATGCAGTCTTGGTGAGCATAAAAGACTTCTTTTGTGCTCACCAAACTTTTAAACAGTAATTGAGTACCGATTCGGAAAAAAAAAAGAACTCCTTTCATGTTTTATTATCGTACAATACTGAACCAGGCAGAATTTAAATTGGAATTGGTAGATTTAAAATGACTGCACCACTGATTGTTTACAGTAGTTTTGTTATATCACACACACAAACACACACACACACACACACAGTCATATTTATATTTATATATTATACGGGGTGGATACTTATGAAATCAGTTATTTTAATCTTATTTTTATAATTATTTTAGGTTACTTTGTAGAGGTCACTTTGAAGAGTTAGGTTACTTTGTAGAGGTCACTTTCTTGTTCCCTCTATAAAGCTGAATCATATCTGTTGTGATTCCGTGCTGTAAATCAGCAAAACATTAAGGGGTCTTAAGGGGGTGAATACTTATTAAAGGCTCTGTGTCCTCCTGGATACAGATTGTTAGCCGCCACCATCAGCTGCAGCCCGGGAACATTATTAGATCTGCCACTGCTGTGTCACCATGCATCTCTCCTCTCATTATCTGCAGTTGAGAGGAGAGGATTTATTTAGAACACGGACTTGAACCGAATTTAGCTGGATGAGTTTAGATCTCTTGCTCTGTCAGTTGAGATGTGAGGAAATGAGGTTAATCAAAATTATAGTAATGATTCCTGGGAAAGTGGGGAAGTAAAGTTAATTACTATTATTTAGGGATGCTTAATATATTATGATCATATCTATTATGAACCAAACTTTTTTTCTTTTTTTTTTACTTAACATTTAGGTCAGTGTTGTTGTTTTCTTCTTTTTTTATCAGCTAATGTTGGTTATTTAACTGGGTGGGGACTTTTATATTTCACAGTGGAACTTAATCTAGATTTAATTTAAAGGGATAGCGATAAATTACAGCAAAGATTAACCCATTTAACACAACTCTAGAAATGTTCTTGCCCTTTAAGGGCTTGTTTCAGAAAAATAATATAGATATATCATGATTATTTTGCTCACAATAATGCATCAGTGCTGTAGGTATCAATATGTTTTATTTGTGTGGTCATTCATTCAGTTAATTTAATGAAAAAGCATGTAAAACAGAAGTAACATATCACAGAAATAAAAAAAACTATTGGTTTTAGTACCTGTATATATAGTCTAAAAAGCATAATATTAGCTATGTATTGGTAACTGGTCAATAAATGATGAATGGAATTAGCAGTTTCAGATAAACTTGTGACAACTTTGGTACTTCTCAATATATTACGCAAGCATAAGGGCAGTAAAAGGAGAATTTGTATGAAAGCACGAAAATTCATAGACGTGTAATTACAGCATCACCTAGTGTCAACTTTTAGAAGTTCTTAAAGAAGAGAAATTTGCTGTGAAATTTAATAAATGATTTGCACTGATGTTAAGGTGTGTCATCTGACACTTTAGGTACAGGAAGGTTTCTGGAGACAGCTGCAGTGGGGGAGATGTTGAAGCTCGGCTGGATGGAGAAATGCTGCCCTGTCCTGTGGGAGGTACGCTAAGATCCTCCTCTTCAGCTTATACAATCGTATTCTCTAAGCTCTTTTTATGTAACACCACACAATCCTATGGGATGCAACATGAAGTTGTGGAGTCAAAGTTCATAACACGGCCTCAAACTAATAAAAAAAGACTTCACAAGATAAAGCTTTGAGGTAGGAACATTTTTGAGATATCAAGTTTAATACAATGTTAGTGATACAAAAAAGGAATTATTTATTTTCTTTTACATTACATGCAAGTTTGTCTTTTTTAAACGCGCTATACTGTTCAAAAGTGTAGAAAATGAAACAAAAGTGACAGTAAAGACAATTACATGACCAAAAGACAATACATGACCAAAAAAAGCCCTTTATATTAGATGGGATAATTTAGTGGTACAGTCCTTGTTTAGTGTGAAATGTTAAACCGGTTCAAATCCTGACTTGAAATGAAAAATAAACCAAGAAAATTGCAACAGAACTGATTCTAATGTGTTATGTTATATGATAAAGTGCAGTTTTGCCATTTTATTTCACAGAAAAAAAGTTACAAGAATATGGAGCAAAATAAGGGTGGAGAAACAAGTCAAGTATATTTATATTGCGCATTTTAAAGCAAGTTGATGAAAATGATAATAATTCTGCAAAATCAAAATGTAAATGAATTAAATAACAAATACAATTTGTATACTTTTAAAAGAAATTGATACTTTTATTAAGCAGGGACATATTAAATTGATCGAAAGTGACACTGAAGACATTCATAATGTTACAGAAGATTTCTATTTCAAATAAATGTTGTTCTTTTGAACTTTCCATTCATCAAAGACTCCTGAAAAAAGTATCACCATTTTCACAAAGATATCAAGCAGCACAACTGTTCATATAAGAATTATTTCTGAAGGATCATGTGACACTGAGGACTAGACTCATGGCTGCTTAAAATTCAGCTTTGCCATCATAGGAATAAAATGCATTTTAAAATCAATTTAAATTGAAAACAGCTATTTTAAGTTGTAATAATAAATTTAACAATATTAATGTTTTTACTGCATTTTTCATAAAAATTGATACAGTCTTGGTGAGCAGAAGAGACATCTTTCAAAAAAAAAAAAAATCTTGCCAACCCTAAACTTTTAACAGTAGAAGGTCTATTTGTGTGAAGGATCTTTTAACCTTTAAAATGTCTTTAAATCTACCTATTTACTTGTTTTTTTCCATCTTGAAGTTAGAACACTTGTTTTTTTTACAGGTGGACTTAAAATGTTAATCACTGAAGACATACTAACTGTATGCAGATGCAAAATATAGTTTAGATTAGACCTTTTCACTTCCCTTCTTGACTCTTTGATCTCATTTTTACTAAGAATTTCAGAATTTTGTTTAGTTGTTTGGGAGCAAAAACACAATCAGTCCTATTTTAACCCAATCAAAGACACATTTGTTGGTTACTTAAAGTATATTTGGAAATGCATTTTAGGACACAGCGTGACACATAAAAATCCTAGTAATGTGTACAATTGTGTCTGAATGTGTGTCTAGAGTATAAGCATGAATGTGTAAAATACAGTAATGCCTCGACATGACCACGCTGAGATGACATGATACACCGATTTCTACAATGAAAGCTGCTCTGTTGTACAAAAGTCAGATGCAGATTTAACTTATACTGAATAAAGTAACGTGAACAGTCAGTCCTTAAGATGGGATTTGAAAGTCAAATGAGGATTGTTGGAGTGTGATCAAAGCCCATCTCCCCACCGAGCTGTTCTTAAGAGCCGTTGCTGTCTAGACTGCCTCTACTCTCCAGCATTGTGGCTCTCAGCCACTTGACCGCGCTTCAGTGGCCACATTGATTGGCTTGCCTCTCTGACTAGAGGACGCTGGGAGTAAATAAGCAGCCCTTTCAGAAGCTGAGATCTGATCCAGCGGGAGAAGGAAGTGATGTGACTCTCAGCAGTGCCATCAGTTTTCTTTTACGATTTGCAGTGAAACAGAAAATGGAAAGCCTTCCCAGAAGGGTGCAAGCTGTTAGCAAGGAACAGTTCCCTTTTAGTGCCAATGGTTTTGAAATTAAATGCTCACATGGGAGTGTTCGGGTGAAATATGTAGTGTATTTCTCTGGAATTAATCTTTATTTCTCCTCTTAACTAAGACCTCTTACCTACTTTTCTTTTTTTAGAGAGTAATGAGTTTATCCTGTATGCGGTAAGGAGCTCCATTCACCGCTATGACCTGGCCACAGGTACAGACCAGCCTCTTCCACTCTCGGGTCTCCATGAGGCCGTGGCTCTGGATTTTGATTATGAGAAGAACTGCCTATACTGGGCTGATATTTCACTGGACACCATACAGGTGAATAAACGTCCTTCACTCACATAAAAATAGGGATCTGTACCATATATTAGAGCTGCACGATTAATCCTTAAAAGATCGCGATCTCGATTCAAACACCCATGCGATCCCATTTTTAAATGACAACGATTCACCCGTGTCTATTAAACCTTTGAAACAATCATGCCGGAACATTCAAATCTGTTTTCGCGCTGCCGCTGACACAGAGAGCAGACATTTACCATGTTTGGGTAAGAAACAGCTTCACAAACAGTCTTTGTAACTATACAGTATTATTTTGGTCTTACAGTCATTCATATTGTCACAAAAATAGTGGGATAAAAGTTTATAATTCAGATATAAACATTGATGTCTATGGTAGCGATCAAAATAGAGCAAATCCCCTTTTGAAAGTAACTGGTGCTTCAAATAATGTTTGTGTCGATTGCATTGTTTCGCCACTAGGTGGCGACAAGGGACTTTAAAAAATGCATTTGTCATTGAATCATTCATTCAAGAGATTTGTTCAAAAACGCTGATTCATCCAGAAATGAAACAAGTGAAGTATTTATGAGTGAGTCATTGAATCATTCATTCAAACCACTTTTTCATCATTGTAATATTAAAAATGGGTGTATTAAATATATTATATTTTAAATACATATATAAAAATGTTTAATAATTCATTCAAATTAATTAAACACTGCAACAAATTAATTAGACTGCAACAGTAATTTTCTGTCACATTATTTTGTTTAGTTCAGAATCGTGAGAGGATTGTGATCTCTATTTGAGACAAAAATTTGTGATTCTTAATTTATCCAGAATCGAGCAGCTCTACCATATATATAGGGGCTTTCGCAACGGAGGAACCTTTTCATAGTTCCGGTTTTTGGCATGTTCGCACCGCAGGAACTAGGAACCTATTCAGTTCTAGGAACGTATCTAGTTCTAGTACGCTGATTGGCCAAGCGCATACAAAACAGTTTTAAAAATCCGTGTAAAAATATTTACTCCACGAACATGGAAAACAGCGATAACGGCATTTACCTGTTGTCTGCAGCGTTGTGTTCTTTTCTCAGCCTCGATGATATGTAACACTGCAAGTTGTCATATGAGCTTTAGTCAGATTTTCATGCTTTTTCAATCCTGTAAATTGTGCATTTACATTCCATCTCCGTTATAATGAAACCCAAGACACACAACAAAAGCATCTCCGATCACGACGTTTTCCATTCATTGGTTGTTGATGTTTGTAAATGCCACGAATAAAGACATCGCTGTTGGCCGCTTCAGAGTTGGTGCAACCAGGAAAACGGCCCAAGGGAGAAATTGGTTCTCTTGGAGCCACCCTGCTGGCTAGTTCCTAGAAATACGCAGTGCGAAAGCGACTAACAGTGACAAGAAAAAGTATGTGAACCCATTGGAATTGGATTTCTGCTTTAGTTGGTTATAAAATGTCATCTGATCTTCATCGAAGTCACAAGTATGGACAAACACAATGTGCTTAAGCTAACAGTGCACAAAGAATTATAATATTTCATGTCTTTATTGAACACATCCCATGAAAAATTCACAGTGATGTGGAAAATCAGTGATCTGGTTGTCAGTACCTCGATTATTCACAACTTTGTGTTCATGAGTTGTTCATGGATCCTGAGCAGTTAAACTTCCCAGAAAAATCATCCTGTTCTTATACATTCTTTGTTTTTGTTTTCTGGAATATTCTGCATATTCGAACCCTTTTTGTTTCTTATTGTATTGGCTAATTTTGGATATTTAACTGGTGTTTGTTTGTTCACTTTCATTATATTGTTGTGATACCAAAAGTATCAGTAGTTAAATAATTTGAAAAACGTTAATTTTCTTTTAATTAATACTTTATTTTTTATTACTTTTTTCATTAAAAATATTTTAAAAAAATAATTTTATCAAAAATCAGAAATGAAACAACAACTTTTTATTAGATTAGATAATTTAAAAATTTAATAATAATAATAATAATAACAATAACAACAACAATAATAAATAATAATAATTATTATTATTATTGCTGCTATTATTATTATTACTACAATTTATTAGGCAGTTATTAATCTTATAAGTATTTTCTTTGATTTTGTGTTGTAGAGACTGTGTTTGAATGGAAGCTCTGGACAGGAAGTGATTGTCAGAAAGGACTTACAAAACGTGGAGGCGCTGTCATTTGACCCCATCAGCCGGTTGCTGTATTGGGTGGATGCTGGTGCTCACAAAATCGAGGTAACCACAGGTTAAAACAACTACAGCAACATCAGTTACAGGTGTTCGTTCCTGTAGTCGTCCTCACACTGTCTCTCTTCCAGGTGTCCAACTCTGATGGAGACCTGAGACGCACACTGGTCAATTCTTCAGTGGTGGAGCAGCCTCGAGCCCTGACGCTCATGCCAGGAGAGAGGTACAGTGTTCCCACAAATCACTTATTTTGCTTAACAGTCCGCACGCTCCCTTCACCCTGACCACTAAGTTGCTGTTTCTTTTAGCTTGATGTTTTGGACAGACTGGGGCGATCGCGCAGCGGGCATCTACCGCAGCTGGATGGACGGTTCCAACATTGCCTGCATTGTGTCTGAGGCAGTTCGCTGGCCCAACGGCATAACGGCCGATGAATCGTGGCTGTACTGGACAGAGGCATATGGAGACCGCATTGAAAGAGCAGACTTTAATGGAGGCCGCCGTACTGTGATAATGGAGGGCCTGCCACATCCTTATGCTATTGCTGTTTTTAAGGTAGGCCCAGTGTTATCACTTCTGGGAATGTTGCAACTGATATTAAACTGTCTTTAATGATCATAAACACTTTGTTGAACTGGTGTTTGTTGGTGTAGAATGACCTGTACTGGGATGACTGGTCTAGAATGGGAATATTCAAAGCACCTAAATCAGGCTCACCAGACAGTGAGATGTTAGTGGGCAGACTAACAGGAGTGATGGATCTCAAGATCTTCTACAAGGGAAAAAACAGAGGTCAGTTCTTAAGGGAAGACAGTCCTTCTGAAACACATGGGAAATACACCTTCCAAAGACCGTGATAGGGCTTCCAGGGCTTTTCTTTTATGCACTTGTCAGCTTGTATTGTATAAATTGAATGTTTAAATAAATATTTAAATAAACTCATTTTATAATTAATTGTTATTTGTCATTTCTAAATATATTAATTTACATGATCATTGTAGTTCTTGCAATTTATTGGACAGTAATTTGCATGCAAAGAATTTGCAGTAGGGTTATTATTATCGTTAACTAAAACCATAAAAAAAAACATTTTCATTACTTGAAATAAAATAAAATACTTAAACTTAATGTTTTTTTTAATTGTAGCTAACTGCCAAGGCAGCAATTTAGTTGTTTAGTTTAAGTTGAAGTAGTAAGATAATTAAAACTAAACTGAAACTAAAACTGTCTTAAAATTAAAAAAAAAAAAAACATTACAAAAACGCAACAATATCACTAAACCTTTAACTAAATAAAACACAAAATATAAAAATAAAATTCAGAGTACTAACAAAAAATATAATAGTATATCCGTGATACTAAAATAATATTGGTGTAAGATGAGTCCTCAATATTTTTGGTCTGTTTACACAGGAATAGAGATATACACTTTTAATGTGCGTATTTTTACACACTTTATTTTATTTTTGCAACTTGATTTTTAGTAGTAAAAAAGTTAGCAAGCAAACAATAAAAGCACAAAACCACAATATTGATTTCATGGGCTCAGCTTCATACAGTGGCCCCACTGGTTACTTCGATACAGAAATATTTTTTAAAGTTTTTTTTTCTCTCCTTTAGGTCAGAATGCTTGTGTGGATCAGCCATGCAGCCTTCTGTGTCTTCCCCAGCCTGGAAACAAGCATCACTGTGTTTGCCCCGATGGAGTTTCCACCACCATCCTACCCTCAGGAGAGCATCAGTGCCAGTGTCCCAGTGGATACCAGCTCCGCAATAATACATGCGTTAAGACAGGTCTGACAGACTCAGAAGTATCAGATATCAAAAGCTCTAAATGCTAAATAAACATTTTTATGAAATTGAAATGGATTTCTTGGCTTTTATTGACTCTTTCAGAACACACCTGCCTGCCAAACCAGCACCGCTGCGCTAATGGGAAGTGCATCAGCAGCATCTGGAAGTGTGACAGTGACAACGACTGCGGCGACATGAGCGATGAACAGGAGTGCCGTGAGTGACATCATCAGCCCTGTCTCATGTAAAATGCCTGAAATGTGTATGATCTGTGTTTCATATATTTCTCTCTCTCTGCAGCCACCACTTCCTGTGACTCTGCAGTCCAGTTCCGCTGTGTGGCCTCAGGATCCTGCATTCCACTGGCCTTCAAGTGTGACCATGAGGATGACTGTGGAGATAACAGTGATGAGGAGCATTGTGGTATGTGTTTGTGTTTAGGGCTACATGTCAGATATTCAGTATATATCTGAGATGATTTTGGGGGTGATATAAAATTAAGAAGTTTAACAATATTTGAATGCACTATTTAATTAACCTTTAAATTTCCTAAAGAACACATTACAGAACAGTTTAGAGATCATGCTCTGTATTACAACTTGCAAATAAAAAGTTGACCAATGTTGTTTTTGTTTTCTTTTTTTCTTTTTTAAATATTTTTTTCTCTGAATTGGTATTTTTAACTAAAACTAAAAAATATTTTAAAATAGAAATTTAATTAATTTTTGTCCTTGGAAACTAACTGCAATAAAATAAGTTGAAGTGCTAAATTTACTAAAAGTGAGATGATAAAATAAATCTAAGCTGAATAGAAATAAGTATTAAAAAAATTAAATGACAAAAGCATGTGACAAAATTGCTAAGACTAAAACTGAAATGAAACTAAAAGATCATAAAAATATTAATAAATACAGTAGTAGTATATAAATAATTCTAATATAACACTGCTCTGAATTAAACTTAAGCAGAAATTGTATTAGTGTGAATTTGATAGAATGAACTTCATTTGTATCAATCAGTTAAAACTTTAAAGTGAAACAATTGAAATCTGATTAAATGATTCATCTGTGAATTCTTACATTCTGCAAACTGGTCACTTTTTGGTGTGTTCGACTTGAAGCAGCACTACGCAGACCGATCATTGTATGACAAAGCACCGCGAGAGCTACAGAGATATGTTCATGGAAGAAATGAGAAGATAGTAAATTAAAAAAAAAAAAATACTGCTTTTTATGAGTGTAAATTGTTATATTGCTGTATATAAACAAAAATAGTTAATAAATTAAAAAATAATTCTTCTGTTCATTCATTTAAAACAGTTTCAAAAATATTCCTTAATTTTAACAAGATTGACTTTTTGCATTATTTTTTTTGAATCTGTTTGGCTGCTTTGGATTCTTTGGACCTAGCTTCCTTGGACCTTTTTTTTTTTTTTTTGCTATAATTGCTATGTGTTTTTAGTTGTTCGGTTAAAATAACTGTAACAATAATATTGCATCTGCTTTCTTTTAGAGTCTCACAAATGTGGACCAGGGGAGTTCACCTGTGCAAGAGGTGTGTGTATTCGGGACGCGTGGCGCTGTGATGGAGACAACGACTGCAGGGACTGGTCAGACGAGGCCAACTGTACTGGTGAGAGAAAAGACACTCATGTACACACCGGTGCAAGAAATATGCAGTGAAATACATCACATCTACGTCTTCAATGTCTCTCTCTCTTCCTCATTCTGTCACATAAAGTGGGTCACCACACGTGTGAGAGCAGTAGTTTCCAGTGTCACACGGGTCACTGCATTCCTCAGCGCTGGGTGTGTGACGGAGATGACGACTGCCAGGATGGCTCCGATGAGGACCCAACCCAGTGTGGTCAGTCTCAAACTTTACTGCTTTACTCACACTCATTGCATTTGACTTTTTTTCTTTGGAAAAACGAATGTATCAGCATCAGTTTCTCTAATAATGTTGCACACTAATCATATATAATTCTGTGCATCTAATTTGTCATCTTTCGGTTTTGTTCTTTAGGTAAAGAAAAGTGCAACGGCTTCTTGTGCTCTAATGGCACCTGTTTGCCTGCTAGTGCTCACTGCAATGGGGTGGAGGACTGTCCAGGAGGCGCTGATGAGCAAAACTGCGGTATTGCTTTTTATATAAGTATATATAAGTGGAATTGTTGTTTTTTGTGTTGTAATTGTAACTAGAGAACTGTAATTGTAACTAGAGAACTAATAAGAGTCTGTTCTTGCAGGTCCCCTCTGTGCACACTATATGGAATTTGTGTGCAGAAACCGAGCACAGTGTCTGTTCCAGTCTCTGGTGTGTGACGGTACCCGGCACTGCTCCGATGGATCTGATGAGGACCCGACGTATGCAGGCTGCTGTGAGTCCAACACACTTGCTAACTGAAATGTGACCATTAGATAATGTTCACTAGAGGAACTGGCCAAAAGGTATATTATGTGCTTCTGACTAGGACTGTCCATGTAAATGTAGGGCAGTTAATTACATTAAATTAATAAATAAAAATATCATAATGTACACATTTAGTTAGTTACGCCCCCTGACCTGAATGTTAATTCCTTAAGAAATTATTAAATCTAACATAAATATACTATTCAGAAGTCTTTTTTGTTTTCTCATACTTGTCTGCTACATTAATGTATTGTCTTTAATTCATAGTGTCATAAATTATTCATAATAGCTTCTCTGCAAAAATTGATATATGCACTTACTTTCAACTTAATTTGATTAATTAATCGGCATATCATGTAATTAGATTTTTAATCAGTCTTAATTGACAGTCCTAAATGTGGACCTTGGATAGAGCACAAATGCAGAGTTTTGTAATGAATTGATTAGTTCTCCTCCCCCTCCACAGCAACTAACCCTGAGTTTGAGAAAACGTGTGACGGCTACAGCTTCCAGTGTTCCAATGGAATGTGTGTGACCCTGGAGTGGAAGTGTGACGGCATGGACGACTGTGGCGACTACTCGGACGAGGCCAACTGTGGTGAGCAGGAACTTTTTGACAGACTTCCAGTCAGAGCATTCAATAAATAAGCTCCAGTCCAGTCATACTTGGAACGGCTTTGAGAACATGCTGTTTAAAAGTGCTTGTTTCTGTGCTTGTTTGCTATCGAGTTTTGTGCTTTGTTTCAGCGTCCCCGACGGATGAGCCGGGCTGCTCGCGTTACTTTCAGTACGAGTGTAAGAACGGCCGCTGTGTGCCTGCCTGGTGGAAGTGTGATGGGGAAAATGACTGCGGTGACTGGTCTGATGAATCTCAATGCTCAGGTACACAAATCAGCCCAGTACACTGTGTCCCAGTCAGCGTCTATTAACCTTGTTTGTAGAGTGCTGATAAAAGAGAATGCTCAGTGGATTAATTATAGTTAATTATGTTGTGCCTGTGTTCAGATGGTGGAGCTCCTCACACACCTGCGCCGGGTCCAGCTACTTGTGCCCCTAATCATTTCCGCTGTGATTCTGGCGCGTGTATTGTGAACACCTGGGTGTGCGATGGCTATGCTGATTGTCCTGATGGCAGCGATGAAGTGGGCTGTCCCACAGGTGCTTCCTCTTCTCTTTTCCTAGCCAATACTAGGGGTGTCAAACATATGGCTTGTGAAAGAGTCTCTCTCTCTCTCTCTCTCTCATATATATATACTCAAAGAATCCTGAAAAATATATACAACAGTTTATAAAATTTGTATATTGAAATATCATATAAAAAAATTACATTTCAAATATATATACACATCCATTTATCGTATAGGTTTTACATTCATAAAATTTTTTTTTAGCTATAAACAAAATTTTGTTTGCATGTTTTAGCTTGCATCAATAAATTAAGCATAATCAAATTAAATGCTTTTTTTAATTGTGTGACATTCGACACTCATGTTCATACATGCAAATTCATGCTTTTCAGCTCAGACGTGGGTGACACAACATTCCCAGAGTGCCACAGTTCATTTTCACACAAATTATGCAATTCACTTAATTCTACTGAGTGTTGGCACTTGATAATAACATTAAAAAAACAGAACAAAAATGTTAATAAATAAGTGAATTTCTCAATTGTTTCCATACTCCTTTTTCAATATTCATTTTATTTTATATACATAAAAAAGATTAAGTGAATTTATAAATTGTTTCCACACCACACATTTTATTTTATTTTAAATATTTAAAAATATGTTGTGTAAGTAAGTGAATTTCCTAATTGTTTTCAGACATCAACTCAATTATTATATTAATGTTTATTCAGACTGAGAAGCTTTTAAGATTTAATCATTAGGGGAACAAAAAAAACTTAAAATACTTTTTAACCCTTGAGTCTTTATATGTATTATCCCTTTGTTTTATGCTGTTTCTGTGTTTCTCTTAGTCAAAGGCTCAGTGACTCCATTGGCAACTCTTCCTCCTTCGGGCCGCTGTACTAAAGATCAGTTCCTGTGCCTGAAGCCTCCAGTCTGTATCGCTGATTGGCAGCGCTGTGATGGACATCCTCACTGCGTGGACGGGTCTGATGAGGACAACTGTCGTAAGTGCCTATACACAGTACAAAAGTTACCCACTCTTTATAACCATTTTCATCAAAACTGTCAAATAATACAAACATTATTCTCTATATACTTGGATAAACTAGGAATGGGGTGGTATGGCTAATGTCTTCACATACCTGTAAATGTTAAGAAGCTCCCCATTTTATTTCAGCCACTCATGGCCCGCTGCTCTGTGTGAATGGTACTCTCTGTGCGGACGGCGAGGCCTGCGTGCTGAACAGCGAGAGGTGTGATGGCTTCATAGACTGTTCTGACCGGAGTGACGAGGACAACTGCACTAGTGAGACATTGATAGACATTTGTGGTGTATTTGCCATTGAAATCTGACTGCAGCAAGAACTGTATTATACTGCAGTAAGCCGACTGACTGTTCATGCTGATTCACCCTATTTTTCCCTTTCTCAGTGGATTTGCTGGTCTACAAAATTCAAAATCTTCAGTGGAGTGCCAACTTTTCTGGAGCTGTGACGCTTACCTGGTCAAGGCCCAAAAATATGCCTGCATCCACCTGCTCTTTTGTCATCTACTTCAGGTAATTATTCAGGCTTTGTGTTCACCTGTGTTTTCTAAAGCCCCGTTCACACCAAGAACGATAACTATAAAGACAAGGATATTAGTGTTAACACCAGCGAACGATATCATCTGTTTATTCTAAGCGCTCGGCTCGTCTGCAGCTTTAAATTCTCAAGCTAGTTACAGCAGGATGGATTCTGATTGAGTGTCAAATTTTGTATCGTTCATCAACTGGAAATAATCGTTCTGGAAGTGATTCCAATGATATCGTTTCTCTGTGCTTTTATCGTTATAGCTGTGGTGTGGACTCTGCTATTCTTTAATATTGAGAACGATTTTTAGAACTATATCTTTATCGTTATCTTTATAGTTATCATCCTTGGTGTGAACGGGCCTTAAGCCTTTTAAGGTGATGGACCACTTGAACTGAGGAGAAAAAAATCACAGTCCACTTAACGTTTTAAACTTTTTTTTTTTTTTTTTTGCTTTGCTTTGCTTTGTTTTGCTTTGCTTTGCTTTGATTTTTTTTTTGGTTTGTTTGCTTGGTTTTGTTTTTTGTTTCGTACTTTGTTTTTGTTTACATTTTGTGTTTTGATTTTATTTGTTTGTTTGTTTGTTTTAAGCTTTCTCAGGTGGACCACTACAACTTTGTGCCAAAAATCACAGACCGCTTAACCTTTATTATTATTATTTTTTGTTTTGTTTTTTGTTGTGTTTTATTATTATTATTATCATTTTGTTTGTTTGCTTTTTAAGTGGTGGAACATGTTAATGTTGAATCAAAGAATCACAGACCACTAAACCATTATTAATTTTTTTTTATTTTTTGTTTTAATTGTATTTAATAAAAGAAAAATATAATAGAAAATAAAATGTAATATATATATATATATATATATATATATATATATATATAACATATACTGTATATATAATATAAAAAATAATTAGGAAATAATGAGGCAACTGGCAGTAGACATTCAATTTGTTTTATAATTATTCCGCCATACTAAATACTTTATATATGAACCCATGATCGACACACAGTAAATGTCTTCAGGTCAGTAATAAATCTGTATATATTTTCCAGGCAGGTGGGTGTCCAGCAGTGGACGTCCATGGACACAAACAGCAATAAGGGCAGTGCCGTTCTGACCGTGTTGATGCCGGACACAACCTACCAGGTGAAGGTTCAGACTCAGTGTCTCAGCAAACAGCACAGGACCAATGAAGTTCTCACACTACGCACACCAGAAGGATGTAAGTCTGCCTTAGCAGCACAGTCACTAAAATGATTTATGGAACAGCTCAGATTTACATGGAAGAGATATGCTGACGACTGTGTTTGTGTGGCAGTGCCAGACCCTCCACAGAATCTGCAGCTGAGCTCTGACAACGCTGAGGACGGGACGGTACTGTGTTCTTGGAACCCTCCTGATAAAACACATGGACTCATTAGGGAGTATATTGTGAGTGAGAATCCTTCAGTACTTTATAGCATTTATCAACACATATCTAACCAGCTCATGTGTGTTTGCAGGTGGAGTACAGTGAAAAGGACAGTGCAGAGTGGTATTCCCAGCGTGGCACCATCACAAATGCAGAAGTGAAGAACCTGCAGCCCAGCTCGCTCTACAGATTCAGGGTGAGACACTCTAAAACCTGCATGAAATTGTTTCATGTACACTTCTGGTGATCATAGCTTCACCTAACCTTTATTCATCTGTTATTTGTCAGGTGGCTGCTGTCACAAGCAGAGGCATGGGAAACTGGACCGAAATTAAATCCATTATTCCTCAAAAAGGTAACAAAACTATATAAAAGAAACTGACATGTTTGCAGAGGAGCGCTGACTCCCCCTGCTGGACATGTATGCTCAAGTGTTTTATCTTATAGGATAGTTGAAAGCGATCGAGAGTCATTTAAACTCCCTTTTCAGCGTAACTATAAACAGATCAATTTGTATCTGTAATTTAATATCACTGGAAAAGTAATGTGGTATCATGAATAATTATGAGACAGGGTCTTCTCATAGTATAAGGCCATGCAGTCTCGTAAATAGAGACATTCAAAATAATGGATACTAATATTCAATGAAAAATAAAGGATTTTAACATTCTTTGATCATATGAAACATGTATATATACTACCACTTAGTAGTTTGAGGTTGGGTTTTTTATGTTTTTGATAGACTCTTTCTCATGTACTCCAGTGTCACACAATCCTTCATAAATCATTCTTATATGCTACTCGGGAAACATTTCTCATTATTATCAGTGTTGAAAGCAGTTGTGCTGCTTAATATTTTTGTGGTAACCATATTTTTTCAGGATTCTTTGATAAAGTTCAAAAGAACAGCATTTATTTCAAATACTTGTGAATACATTATTGCTGAATAAAATTAATTTCTCTCTAAAAAAAAAAAAAACTTACTGACCCTAAAATTGAATCGTATATTAACAGTAACTGTTAATAAGGATTGGTGGTATGACCAAAATCTTATCTTACAAAATCACTTATCTTTCACTGTATTTCAATATATCTTCTCAGAGTGTATCAGTTTGATTTTTTTTTTTTTTTTTTTTTAATGATTTTTTCAGAGTAGTCTGGTAACTATTTATTACAATACAGATATTTTGCTGGAAGTTTTACCCTCAAATGTATTATAGATTACGTAAACATCTAGTTATGTCTGTTTTAGTGTTTGGACAAAAAACTGCTCTAGTGTTTCATGACTCTTTAATAATGTGTTTTTCAGCTCTCTCTCCTCCTGGTGTTGAGATCACCAGTATCACAGAGGACTCCATGATTTTGTCCATCACCAATGATTATAAAGTCCAGGTCAGTCATTTTACTTTTTCTCTGTTTATGGGTTACGTTTATGACCTCCTCCTAATATAATATTTAAATATAATATTGATCTCTCTCTTTTAGGTGAAGCACTATGTTGTTGTCATTTCATGGGTATTTGATGAACATGTGAAGGAGAGCTGGAATTACACGGTTTCAAAGACGTTGAAAGGTACTGTAAAACACTTCACAGTCATCAAACATCATGTCAGCATTTCTGGAGCTATATAAAATACGTGTGCTGTTTTCTGTACAGCCTCTAACCTGACAGCAGGAACGGTGTATGAGGTGGCGGTGTGGGCTCACACGGATGACGGAGACAGTCCTACTTCTCTGTTCCGCAAGCAGACCAAAGGTACCAGACCTTCCCAGCCATCACTCAAGGCCCGGTCGCTCAACCAGACCGCTGTAGAGTGCAACTGGACCGGCCCTCAAGCTGAGGTAAGACTAAAGGCTGGAATAAACTACATGACTTTAAAAAGCTGAACAGATCTTAAAATACTGGGCATCATACACTTACGGACTTTCGTAGTATTCACAGAGGAAAACATAGGAGGCATCATACACTAAATGACTGAGGATCACACACTACCGGACTTTAAAGTTGTTCCGAACATAACATAACAACATACAAAAATAACAAATAACAAATCATAACAAAATGCAAGCATGCTTACAGTCTGTGCTTATAATACAAAACGTTATTGTGTGTTGGTGTGGTCGCAAAAATAGGTAACATTATAGTTATCTTTATCCTTCTTGGTCTGAATAGGCCTTTACTCATGAACACCTAAAGTGCGGTCATATTTATTATTGTTCTGCAAAATTTTACTGGCGATATCCAGTGTTTTAAGTAGCAATTCATGTGAGGGCGAACAATTTCCCTGCTCAAATTTCGCTTGTGTATAAGTTGGTCACAAGTAAAGTGAAGCCATTAAGTTGATCAGTTTTAGGAATAAACTAGCCTTTTACAAGTATTTGACTGAATTCATACTAGGGCTGGGTGATATATCGAGCGCGATGATCATGTGCATCTCGTCAGTAAAGCCGGTTCTGTGATTAACGGTAAATCTCCATCACCTGCTTTCAAATGGAGCATCATTTAATACACAGAGCCGTAGATCACTGACAAGCTACGCAATATCGCGTTCATTATCGCAGATGAATCACCTTCGATAATGAACGCGATATTGTGTAGCTTGTCATTGAACTACGGCTCTGTGTATTAAACGCCACTCCATCTGAAAGCAGGTGATGGCAATTTACTACTAGTCATGAAACCGGCTTTACTGACTAGATGCGCATGACAATCACGTTCGATATATCGCCCAGCCCCATATTCATACAAACTTGTGTATTTACAAGTATGAAAACGAAAGAAAATTAATACTATAAGATGCGATCAACTACAACATTTATAAGCTAAAGGTGCGGTCACACTTACTGTTGTTCAACAAAATTTTGCAGGTGAAATTCAGTCGTTTCAATAGGAATCCATGTTTTTGGAAAGGGCAAAATATTTCTCCATGCTGATTTCACATTAGGTTTAATCATGCTAATTTCACAGCATTTCAACCGAAAGCTGCTTGATTTGAAGGTGTTGTGAGTTGTGCTTCAAATATCATTAAACAATTAAAAATAGATAATGGACCTGCAAAATTTTGCTGAAATTTCATTGTGTCCTGACCTTTAAGTTGAAAAGCACGTTTCCATGTTTTCGTAGATGTATGGAGTGTTCTACGCCACATCCTTCCTTGATCTATACCGCAGACCTCACAGGGTGAATACCACCTCAACCAGTCTGACGGTGATCGTTGACAGCGACAAGCAGTTCCTCTTCCTGGTTAGCGTCCACCCTCCTACTCCTCATTTTAGACCTCCAATTGGGCACCATGATGAAGTGATTGTGTGTTTGTTGTTCAGGTGAGGGTGATCGTTCCATACCTCGGGCCTCCGTCGGACTATGCCGTTGTGAAGATGATCCCCAACGAGCGACTTCCACCTCGAAACCTGCACAAGGTGCGAGTGGATAAGACACAGGCCACTCTGAAGTGGCAGCCGCCATACGATTCTCCCAGCAGTCCTTTGGTATGACCACATAGTCAAGTTCTAGACTGTCATTTTTTTTATTATAAAACATTTTAGTTATATGTCAGATGGGGTGTTTCAAGCATCTCTGTGTGTATATATCAGATGTATGCAGTGCACGTGCGAGATACAGTTCGTAAAACGGAACGGGACTATAAGGTGAGCACTCAGAACAACACGGTGGAGTACACGCTGAAGGGCCTGGAGCCTGGAGGACGCTACAGTATCACCATCAGGCTGCTCAACATGAGCAAAGAGGCCAGCTTCACACTCAACACGGGTATAGCCATCTCTTTTATTGCCTTTTTTAAATATGTTTACAAATAATTTATTCCTGTGATGGAAAAGCTGAATTTTCAGCAGCCATTACTCCAGTCTTTAAGATCACATGATCCTTCAGAAATCATTCTAATATGGCAATTTGCTGCTCAAGAAGCATTTCTTTTTAACAGTCATGCTGCTTAATATATTTGTAGAAACCATGATAATTTTTATCAAGATTCTTGAATGTATAGAAAGTTAAAAAGAACAGTCTTTGATGTTATAAATGTCATTACTGTCAGTTTGATCAATTATATGTGTCCCTGCTCAATAAAAAGTATTACTTTCTTTCAAAAGAAAAAAATTGTACTGACCAAAAACTTTTGAGAGGTAGTGTATTAACATCTATGAGTAAAATTTCCTGCTGTCTCGTATTTTTCCACACAGTTCCTCTGCCTGCGCCTGAGGCCCTCAAGATCTTAGAAGAACAGGATCATGTGTTCCTCTTCTGGAAGAGTCTGGCTGTGAAGGACCAGACCTTCAATGAGAGCAGGGTTAGAAACCAGACACGCCTTTAAAGTCTACATAAAATGCCCAATGACTCTATTTACTCAATTAATGAGCATTTCTTATTGTGGATGATGATAAAAAAAAAAGTTTCATTATCTTTTAACGAGATTCTTCCACCTCTGAAACTCCACCTCCATTTTGCCTTTTCTTTTCTATTTCCTTTTCTTTGACTTAAGAAATGGTTTCACTAATAATCATCTGATCCTTCAGGGCTATGAGGTGTATATGCATGACAGTGTCAGCAACTCCACAAAGTGTCTGGGTAACACAACAGAGACGTTCCTCAGGATCAGCAACCTGTTGGTGGGCCATAACTACACGTTCTCAGTGCGGGCGCGCTGTCTGCTCAACAACCAGCTGTGTGGAGAAGCGGCGGTGCTGTTATATGATGAACTGGGCAAAGCAGCAGGCATGAGCTTTTATGCAATAAACATTTTTGTTCTTTATCTTTGTAGGCAATTGTTGATCTTGACTTATGTC
This sequence comes from Tor tambroides, assembly GCA_021397915.2. NCBI lineage: Eukaryota > Metazoa > Chordata > Actinopteri > Cypriniformes > Cyprinidae > Tor > Tor tambroides. Next base: position 242,403 of record JAFVLL020034019.1, read on the forward strand.
ATCTTTCAGGGCCAAACGATGCCTCATCTCAGTCAGGTAAATCAGAGGACATGGCGGCGGTGGTGGTCCCAGTGTTGTTCCTGCTGTTGGTGGGTGTGTGTGGAGGCCTGGTGGTGCTTTACCTCAGACACCGTCGGCTACAGCACAGCTTCACCGCTTTCGCTAACAGCCACTACAACTCTCGTCTGGGCTCTGCCATTTTCTCCTCAGGAGATGAGCTGGGTAAGACCAGTCTCCTGCCTTTCATAAAATTCAGTACACTTCAGAACACTTCACAGAAGTGTCATTTAAGCCGCTTTTCCACCGAAATTACCTGGAACAATTTGTCCCAGGACCCCCCTCCCTTCCCCACACCTGTTGCTCTTCTCGTTTCCATCGCGGTCTAAAGTACCGTGAAGAATAGGCAAATAGTCTGATGACGTAAGTCTGTGCGTGTTTCTCAATAACAAGTACGCAAATTTCGGATGTGCTTCCTCGGTAGTTCTGACTTCGCAAGTTCAACTCGGGATGACGCAAGTCTGGTAATTCTGCAAATGGAACAGCAGCGTACTTGATAATGTCAGTCAGCTCACCTTGGCTACTGCAATTTTCCTCACTGTATTTACAATAAGATGAAATATGATATCAGACACCACTGCCTCTTTTCGTTTTCATTTAAACATGTTAATAGCCGCAGAAATGTAGTTCAGGGAACATACATACATTATAATTAAACGAAATATTAAAGGTGCCATAGAATGGAAAACTGTATTTACCTTGGCATAGTTGAATAATAACAGTTCTATACATGGAAATGACATACCATGAGCCTCATACACCATTGTTTTCTCCTTATGTAAATCTCGTGAATGCAAAAGACCACTGAAAAATAGGCAAATCAGAACATAACACCAACTGTGACGTTACAGTTGGGATAACTAATAGTTACGCCCCCAACATTTGCATATACCTGCCCATGTTCTAGGCCAGCTGAACCATCAGAAGTTCTGCAGGTATTGTGAAGAAACAAGCGAGGACAACAGTAAACAATAAATGTTATGTTCCAGGCTGTGCAGGGGATGTGAAGTGCAGGGATGGGTTGGTGTCTGTATTCAGAAAGGCACGGAAAGCAATATAACGCAAGCCACTGAAGTGACATGGTTAGCTCCTTGCTAGCGGTAGCCTGTTACATTACAGTACATAAACAGAGTAAGGAGAGATGACTGAGGATGATGGCGAATGATTTACAGATCCTGAGCACCACTGACAAGCATCTGATCTTGTAAAATGTGTGGTAAGTACTGCCGCTTCATAGTATAAACAGAGTATGTGTGATCGCGAATCTCGAAAGTGAAACTAAAAAGCAATCGTGCATTCCAAAGCAGTTTCGGTGCCCAGCATATTAATAGCGGCTCCCTGATGCCCGCATTTTATTTACAGTATAATTATTACCCAACGATATAACTGCGCAAGAAAGTATTGAAATATATATTTTCCCAGTGTTTCCTTCCTGCTGTGAGCTACTGCAATGAGCCCTTACAAATAAGATCATAACAGAACATTCCATTCTAGGGAGAAATCCTAGGGTTGTAAATGGACATGTAAAACCATTTCTGGAGAATATTTGCCCTTACCTAAGCCACATACCTTCTATGTAGATATCAGAGAACAATTTAAAATATTGTATCAATGCATTCTATGGCACCTTTAAGTTATATCAAACAGTATTGCCTCTTTTCATTTTCATTTTAAAATATTAATAGAATAATAGAATAAAGACCAAAGATTACGGTCCGTGTACTTTTGCGTCCATTCGTTTTTCGTTTTTTAACCCAGAAATGAAATATGGAAAATGCGGCTTCTTCTTTAATGGTTCAAGCACTGATGAATAGAATAAGCAGGCACAAACAGATTTTCATTATTCAAAAATCCGATTTCATTAAAAATCATAAAAGTTTGTTTTTTAATGTATTAAGTTTAATTTCTACCTTTTTTAGCTCATACAGACACTAGCGCCCTGTCGCGCTACTACAATAACCGCTTTATGAAAAGCTTTAGCGTCGATATTTTTATGATCTTAATAATTTTTCACGCCTAAAAACATGTATGAAATACTCGTTACATATTTCTTTGCAAATAGCTGTATCCCGGGCAAGTTCTACTGGAGTGCTAGCGGGAATGAAACGAAAAAGCAAGAGATAAAAAAAAAGCAAAAGCTAGAAATAGGATGACTGACATTTTCTGTTGATTCCTGAGTGGCCATGCTTTTAAGTTAGAATCAACTCCAACACACAGTTTTGTTCAGTGCTGCACAATCAGGTAAACCTGTTTTATGAAACAGGCCCCAGGAGTCTCTCATTATAACAAACATAGTGTAACATGATGTAAATAAGAGATTCATTGTGCAGTGTAGATCTTCATTAATTATAACGGATTTTTGTGAGATATCGATAAACTGAAATGACAGTTTTATAATTATTATAGGGAGCGCAGAGCACTTTGTGTGCTTTCTTGGCTAATCCATTCAGAATGTGAATAAGTTTTGTTTTTCATGATGCTGTTGGACCAGTGACAGCTGCACGCTGCAATGTTTCGTGAGTGACATCTGCATATAAATGCGGCATTAATTAACAGGGCAAAAATATGTCAACATATGTATATTAAGGCTAGAGTACCGTCACTGATTTCAGAAGCACCCTCAGTGATTCAGGAACCGGCCTGCCTGTATCAGATTACAACTTTATATATTTCTATTTTTACCCCATATATTAAACCGTGTGTAGCGCTCTAACACGATGTAAGGTACATGCCATGCATGGTCTTCTCCGATACCGTGACTCAGATAGCACACAAAATTGACAAAATTATATCCCAGTATATCATTTCATGACGATAAAGTTCCCAGGATTCTGCCTATTTTATGTCTATTTTAAAAACCATATTTTCATTAAGTCTCTGCATTGTTCCAAAGACTCTAGTTCTCAACTGAACGTGCGGGAGAAGCATTACTAAATTTGGCCAAAGAAAACCTGTTAAAATCGACATTTTTCTATATTAATTTGTGCATTTTTCAAATGTTTATTAAAAGTACAAAAATTCATAAACAAAAATCTGAAAAGAAGTCAATATTTTACCTTGTCGTGAAGAATTTTGTGTGTACGGTTCCAATTTCAATTTTGGTTTTCAGCATAGCGTTTAAAAATACTATAACCGTTCTTTTTTTTGTGTTTTTCGTCTGGGTTAAAAAACGAAAAACGAATGGACGCAAAAGTACACGGGCCGATTACCTTTTAGATTTACCCAAAACAAATTATATCTTATGTTCAACTGCTACAGAGACATCAGAGCCAGCGGCAAATGTCAGAAGGACTAGCCGAGTTGAGGCTGCTCTCGTCAGGAAACATGAGCACTGAGTGCCTGCTGATCGCCTGGAGCTGACGTCTCCGAAATCAGCAAAACACATTTTCAAATAGGCGCTGTCTTTATAAATTAAACGCAGATTTGAGTTTTAAACAACTACATTCTTGCCTGAAATACTTTTAAATCTACATTTCATGACACAATAACTGTGATATTTAAAAAAATTATGCGAATAAATGGTGGTTGAAAAATACAGTGCTGCGTGAACTCAACCAATCAGAATGTTCAGCGCCCAAGTCCCGCCCCCGAAAGTTCCGGACTTTTGAAAAAGTACTACCTCGCGAGCAGGGACTTTCTGAGGGGCAAATTTTTACCCGGAACTTTATTTAGATCCTGGTTCCTGCAGTGGAAACGCACAGAGCACCGACCCAAAGTCCCTAGTTCCTGGGGAAAGTTCCTGCGGTGGAAAAGGAGCTTTAGTTCACTTCAGTTTAGCTCAGTTGGCTTGAGATCAGTTGACTTCAGTTCATCTCAGTTCACTTCATTTTAGTTCAGTTTACTTGTGGTTAGCTCAGATGACTTGCGTGTTTTGGTTCAGTTCACTTTTATTTAGTTTAGTTCAGTTTACTTTACTGTGTTTGAGTTCACTCCATTTCACTTCAGCTCAGATGACTTCAGTCAAGTTCGCTTCCATTTAGTTTCATTTTAGTTCAGTTCATTTATGTTTAGACCAGTTATTTTCAGATCACTATTTTATTTTATTTGTTCACTTCAGTTTAGCTCAGTTCACTTCAGTTAAGTTCACTACAGTTTAGTTTGCTTAAATTCAATTCAGATTATCTCCGTTGTGTTTAGTACAAAAAAAAAATGAGTTCAGCTCATTATTTAGTTAGTTATTTTGCTTAGCTAACTAAGTTGACAGTTAACATCACTTAATTTAGTTTAGATCACAAGTTAAATTCAGTTTAGTTTAGTCGACTTCATTTTAGTTCAGGTCACTTGTTTAGCTCAGTTGACTTCATTTTAGTTTAGTTCACTTGAATTCAGTTTAGTTCGCTTCATTTCACTTCTGTTTAGCTCAATTGACTTCAGTTCAATTCAATTTAGCTCAGCTTGCTTAAATTTAGTTCAGTTAACTGGTTTAGATTTGTTCACTTCAGTTTTGCAAAATTGTCATTTCACTTTAGTTCAGTTCAGTTTACTTCAGTTGTGTTGTGTTCAGTTTATTTAATCACTTCAATTAATTCAACTTCATTTTAAATCAGTTTCACTTCATTTTATTTCAGTTAAGTTCACTCATAGTTTATTTCAGTTTAGTTCACTTCAGCTCTTTTTTCACCTGAATTCAGTTCAGTTCACTTAAATTCAGTTCAGTTAGTTTTCCACATTGTGAAAATTGGCTACTAAGATGTTTCTTTGTTCCCTCTCTTCTTAAGGTGACGATGATGAAGACGCTCCTATGATCAGTGGCTTTTCAGATGATGTTCCTATGGTGATTGCATAGCTGGACAACTCTTCTATCCTCCTCCTTCTCTTCCCACTCCACTTCCTCCTCATGTTTTCTTACGTGCTCTTCCGGCACGCCTTCAAGCTATCGAGCCCCCTTCCTCTCTACCCCTCCGGTCTCTTAGAAAAACGCTGGATTTGGGTTTCTGGTCCCTGAGGAAGAAAAGAAAGCATGGAGCAAAAGAGATATTTTTGAAAATAAGATGCACTTTTTTCGGATGCGCAATAACTTATTTTTTATATATAATATATGTGGGTATTGGACTTTGTAGGCATTAACTGAAGCAAACTGTGAAGGAGTTTGTCAGCTGATCAGCAGACTGACTGAACAGGGAAAAGACCCTTATTGTACAACAAACTCTCACACGAGCATTGCATTTGCTTAAAGCCAAAACAAGCACCTAGATATGGGTACATCAGTGCAAAAACAAAAATACACAACAAAAAAATCTAAAAAGCAAACCTCATATGTGTACAGATGAGAAAAATGGACCAATGAATGCTGATGAAAAGGGAAGGCGGTATGTAGGCTGTTGACAGTAAATTGCACAGGATCAGATTTTTGTTGTATATGCTCAATTTGTGTCACTGTGTCAGTAGGCCTGCATTTGTCCATGGTACCTTGTTTACACTTTGTATCCATTTGTTAATTTCCTTTCTCAGCAATAGGTTGAATTCCCTCTGCTTTTTGAAAATGTGAAAACTGTAACCTGTTTTGGTTGATTTCAGAAAAGAATGACAAAAATTAAGAGTTATTTGAGTGTTGTCCACATTAATTCACATGCTTAGTCTATATGTTCACTGTCTTCTTTGATTTATCCTACGCAGTTTATCTAGCGAATATTATAATACTGCATATCCTGTGTGCTGTCATGGTTTTAGTCCTTTAGTGTTCTCAGGGAACTGGGTTAGTGTAGATGTACCAGCGATATCAGTCACACTGCCACAGGCAGCGCAGTGTGTTTAATTTGGAGACTGTTGTGCTGTACAGTAGTTCCATATTGCAGTGAAGCCTGTGCAGCTCTCGTCTGAATGGACCAGAAGGCTTCATTATTGTGCCAAGCTTAAGAAAAGCAGAGGGTAGAGCAGACGTCTTGCCTTCCCGAACCGTTGTGAAGAGGTACATGTGTTAAATCCATGTTTCATTTTAACTGGATTGCGGGTGTTGCTTAAAAGATTTCTTTATGAATGTATTTTTTTTTCTTCTATTTTTTTTTTTAATTTTTTTTTTTTATATATCTTGTATTGAGGTGACCAGAAAAAAGGAAAATGGATATGGTCTACCCCCTTCTTTAATGTTCAAGGATTTTAAAATGAGGTTTATGGCCGGTTTACATTCAAATGCTTGTGGTCATTGGAATTAAAACTGTTCAGTTGATAGATGTGGCTGTTTTTAGTGAAATTGTTCTTTTCAGTACCACATTGCCTTATTACAACACACTGAGTAAAGTATGTAGCAGTATGTCAGTGTGATCACACATGCACACGTTCACAGAAAATTGACTTGAGTAAAAAGAAGAGTAAACAATTGTAAAAAGACTGAAATAGTGTGATAGGAAATGTGTATCGACATATTGTGAATTACCACTGTATAAAGTTCCAGTGCAGCACTTGTGTGAATCCTGAGCCACCGTTTTTATTTTGTCTTGTTTGTATTCTTTACTCGCAACCATTTGTGGCGATATTTGTCATGCCCAGTTTGAAACCCATTTATTTTTGTTCAATAAGATGTAAACATTTTTACATAGCAGTGACCTTGGACACCGCCATGTTTAAATCTTTGATCTTGCCTGCCTACTGAGGGTTTTAACGATAAGAAACTTGTAAGTGGTACAGTCTGAGATGTTTTATGAACCACTTATGCTGAAATAAATTTGGAAAACTGAATCTGACGACTCTTGCTTTGTGTGGCGGTGGGAATAAATTCCCGTAGTCGATACTTCACACTCAAGAAATTCATTTAGTTCTTTTTACCACTTGCAGCCATAGCATTTTCTGCACTTGGACATGTCAAAGGGATTGTTCACTCCAAAATGAAAAACAATTTCTCATTATTGTTCATATTAATGTCATTTCGGAACTGTATGACTGTATTCGGAACGCAAATTATTTATTTACTTTTTTTTTTTTTAAGAAAAACTGGTCTGCAAAGCTAAAAAAAAAGTGTTTACAAAGTATTCTGGGTCTATATAGTTTTTTTGTGATATACAGAGCTACATTTCTAACTTTTTTTAATGAAAATGACTAAAATTGCTCCTTATGAACAGTTATGAGCAAGCAGCAAATGATCGAGGTTTTCAAATTGAATCTTTTCAATTTTTTCCAAAATATTTATTTATTGATATTGGGTTTAAAACAAAGTCTCTTCATATCCTCAAAGCAATAAATTATTTTCTGTGGAAGGCTCAGGGCCATAAAATGTTCATTTAATCGTTACATTCTGTCCGAATGCAATGATAGGATGTCCTACCTGCCTGTCATCTTATGTATTTGCATAGCTCCAGGCAGCCAATAGCGAGAGTTTGGGGGCGTGGCTACTGTTGTATTGTAGCAGGCTGAGCCAGAGCGCGTTTAGCCGGTGTGAAAAAAGAAAGAAGTGCCAAAATACACAAGAGAATAATAAAAGAAAAAAATAAAACAAGGGTAACCTTACAGTGTTTTTGTAAATGGAGGAATTAGATTTAATGTTTAGGTTTCAATCAGTACGACAAACTTGTGGAGTTTTTTCTCGACTGGTAAGCTAAAACTAAAGTTAGAAGTATTCCAAATACTTTGTACATTTTATTGAATTTAACCCACTTTTAACTGTCGAGCGTACGTACCTTAACATTTATAGACATGTGAGAGCTGTCTTTGTGAAATTTGAGTTGGGGATGACGCGTGACGCTGAAAGAGGCATACAGGTGCATCTCAATAAATTAGAATGTCATGGAAAAGTTAATTTATTTCAGTAATTCAACTCAAATTGTGAAACTCGTGTATTAAATAAATGCAATGCACACAGACTGAAGTAGTTTAAGTCTTTGGTTCTTTTAATTGTGATGATTTAGGCTCACATTTAACAAAAACCCACCAATTCAACAAATTAGAATACTTCATAAGACCAATAAAAAATTTTTTTAGGGAATTGTTGGCCCTCTGGAAAGTATGTTCATTTACTCTATATGTACTCAATACTTAGTAGGGGTTCCTTTTGCTTTAATTCAGCGTGGCATGGAGGTGATCAGTTTGTGGCACTGCTCAGGTGTAATGGAAGCCCAGGTTGCTTTGATAGCGGCCTTCAGGTCATCTGCATTGTTGGGTCTGGTGTCTCTCATCTTCCTCTTGACAATACCCCATAGATTCTCTATGGGGTTCAGGTCAGGCGAGTTTGCTGGCCAATCAAGCACAGTAACACCATGGTCATTGAACCAGCTTTTGGTACCTTTGGCAGTGTGGGCAGGTGCCAAGTCCTGCTGGAAAGTGAAATCAGCATCTCCATAAAGCTTGTCAGCAGAAGGAAGCATGAAGTGCTCTAAAACTTCCTGGTAGATGGCTGCGTTGACTGTGGACTTCAGAAAACACAGTGTACCAACACCAGCAGATGACATGGCAGCCCAAATCATCACTGACTGTGGAAACTTTACACTGGACTTCAAGCAACATGGATTCTGTGCCTCTCCACTCTTCCTCCAGACTCTGGGACCTTGATTTCCAAAGTCATTATTTTTGTTTTCTTTGTGCACAAAATAATAATAGTAATAAATAAAATTATGGTCGAACCACTGATGCCACATGGACTATTTTAACAATGTCCTTACTACGTTTCTGGGTCTGGGAACATTTCAGTTGCACTGCTGTCTATGCAGGTTCAGAAAACGCTCAGATTTCATCAAAAATAGCTTAATTTGTGTTCTGAAGATGAACGAAGGTCGAACGACATGAGGGTGAGTAATTAATGACAGAATTTTCTTTTTTGGGTGAACTTTTTTGGGATCCCTTTAACGCATGACTTCAAAAGACTTGGAATATATCATACTATTTGTATGGACCACTTTATGGTGATTTTGTGGCCTTTTTAAGCTTGAAAGCTCCAGTCCCCATTCATTATAAGGGTGGCCAGTGCAAAGACAGGAAGTGAGTGAATACTGACATCTATCTATCTATCTATCTGTCTGTCTGTCTGTCTGTCTGTGAACTCTTCTTTAATGTGTGAATGTGTGATTCCCCTGAATGTGACAAAAATGATCACGGAACTAATTTACCAGTTTATTCAAAGCAAATCACAGTGCATATTGAGGGTCAGTCAGCTGCAGTGACCTGGCGTTAACAGCTTTCCTCAAGCGCACAGTAGATAATTGATCACTCTCATGGTGTTTGATCCTACAACCTTTTGGTTAACAGCCCACATCCTTTAATCACTAGGCCACGCCACCCGAGAACAAATGTTTTCTTCTCCACCTCACGAAAATTTGACTAAAATCAACTTATTTTTACTTGATTACACATGATATGAAATAAAAGACATTTCTGAAAATAAGGCAATGTAACGCAAACAGTTTGCTTCTTTTCCCTGCCTCAGCTTCTGGCCAAACTGCCCTGTGTTTATTGATGTGTAGGCTTTATTTGAACCACAATTAGACATGTTTATAGAGGTGGGATGTCTTTATGTGCGGCATGTTCCTGTCTCTGTTTATTTGAACTTGTCGTCCTTTATTTATCCTCACATCACACTCCTCCAACACAGATGGAGGGCTGTTGCTTGCGTGAGCGACGTCACGGTGAGCGCACAGCTCGAGGTTTCACAGCTGAACCCTTCAGAGAACGTTTCATCAATGAGCTGCTCTTTATCTCACAAGGCATCTATTCAGAAACTCAAACCTGTGTTTGTCTGAAGAATTCGGCTTTGATTGTAAATAAAACACGCGTACACCAAAAATAGTGATGAAGAACTCTGGGGCATGCTGTTAAACAGTAATGAGAATCATCCTCTGTATGGCTTTTTATAAAAAAAAAAACAGTTTTTTTAATCTAACTAATATTGAAATCTTTTTTGTATTGTAATAATTTTCCAGATTTTTCAAGTCTAATTGATAGGAAAATATTATTCATTTTATTTCAAAATATGCACCTAAAAAGGCATTCACTCAGCTAATTTGAGTCTTAGAATGAGTTTTGCATGTGACCCTGAAAATGTAATAATAAATAATTAAATGACATGAAAATGAAAGGTTACAGGACTGAGGGAAATCTGAATCATAATGCAGCTTCCCACAAGCACCAGCAGATGTCTCTCATGTCTCAGTTTACTGCTCCTTCACTCACATATGCTAATTATTCCTTATGTTTGCTGGTAAGAGCAACTATAACAAAAGAAGACATCTAGAGAACAGTTCCAATAACAATATGAAATGAACTTTGGTGCTTTTTTGTTAATATAATTAATTAAATAAAGAATTCTTTATAGCTTGGCAGTTAAAAATAGTTAAGTTTTTTTTTTTCACTTAATTTTTTTCTTTATATATATCTCACTAGTCAACATTTGAAGTGGATCAAAGCCTTTCATCAAAGTTGTTCTAAAACCTAAAGCCAAAATGCATTCTTGTCTTAGGGCAACTTTGATGAACTTTTTTGATCCACTTCAAATGTTGACTTATATACATATATATATACAGAAACCTAGTGATTTGCGTTCTGTTTCTAAACTTTTATCTAAAATTTCAAAACTCAAACTCTTGAAATCTTCCTAAGCTGAAGCTTCTTGAGCAGATTTGCATCGATGCTGCATGCTTGTCACTGTAATGCAGCGGGCTCTTTGATGTTTGTAATGGGAAGGTAATTGATGTTAGCTGTCCAGTGTGTACATATAAGGACCGTTAAGTTTTACAATGCCAAAGCTGCACTGGGACAAACAATTACATGAGGTCAATGTGGTAATGGATCTGTGTCTTTAGAGAAAAGGTCAGACAGAAAGGTCTAGGTCTAAAAATAGATCCTCTGAAAAAGAAGAAATGACTCTGTCTTGTTTTCTCTTCCTCTGACACATGTTGTTGATTTTAATGTGCATTGTTTTTACTGTCAGAATTGATTATATAATTGCTTTTAGAGATAACTATATGGTTATAAAGAACAGCCAGAACAGATGGATCATTAAGACGACTAAAAGCCCTACATTTGAAAGGAAACACCAGCAGTGGGTGCACCAGCACAAAACTCGCTCTTTTCCTTTCTCTAATGAACAGTGGAGCTCACTGGAGCACTTCATCTGAGATGCTTTTTTTCTTTCCTTGTTCGACCACTTTTTTTGGAAAGAGGACATAGCAAAACAGCTTTCTGAGAGTGCAGATTGTGTTTCAAGACTTCAGCTTTCATCATTTCATTAGGGACAACTTTTTAATATGTTTTTGATCTGAGAATAAACAATGTCACAATTAAAATTAAAACAAAAAGTATCTATTTATGAAAACACATGTCAGATATTTTTAGAGTTTGAGCGATTTAACCATTGGACCAAATCATGAATATTACTTAATAGAGTAGTAGTGGAGGTTTTATTTTACCAAAATGTTATAAAATTATTATATACTTTTTAATGCATGTTATTGACAGAAGTAATAACTAAAAGTTCATCAAACATTTATGCACACAATTTTGATGAATTGTAATGATATTTCAATTGACAAAGAATGTAATAATGTATAATATTACAATAATTACAATCATTATTTATGATTTATTTACTTTTAATACTTTTACAAATAGTAAATAGAAGAAATGTTTAAAATTTTATGACAATTTTTTTTGAGGATCAGCTGTTTGCTATCTGTGATCGCTTAGCTTTGATCCAATCCTGAATATTATATGATAATGAAGTTTATTTTAATTCCGTTTTATTGAATTAATTTGTTTTTAATTACATTAAATAATTAATAATTAAATTATTACTAATTTTTAAATATTGACAGCAGTAATTGCTAAAGGTTTATCAAACATGTATGCACACTATTTTAATGATTTTTAATAAAATATTTGAACATGCTTTTGTATAAACTATTATATTTTAATGTTCATACTGGAGAAGACGACTGAGAATCTCATTCATATTTATCATTTTCATATATGAAGCACCTGCTCAGATTTACTGATCATTGGTCTTTCCTGTATGTGTCCTGTGTTTGTCTGTGTTAGCCACCATAAAACACCAGGAGCCTCTTGAACTGCAAGCTCCTAGAGGTGAAAGGTCACCTGGTAGGTGGCAGAAGAAGATCAAGGGCATGTCAGGCACGAGAAGTTACCAAGTAAGTTTTTAGCGCTCATTTGTGGGAGACCTTCTGTCTTACGTCAGTTTAAGTGGATCTGGAAAAATGGTTTTTGTTCTTTTACATCTTCAGATCTTAATATAAATTACTTTCAGTGTTTCTGACACGGATTTGGCCCTTCTTCTCTCGGGTCACGACTTCCCTCTGTACCTAGCGCCGGAGGCGGTTTGTTCTCTGCTCAAGAGTGATATAACTTCCTTGACCCTTTCATATAAATTCTTGTGATTGGGAGTTCTGCTGTCACAACACCAACTAAGGGGCATTAAGTGCAAGTCTGAAAGGATTTGGCATTGGCTTTGGGAGTATAAGAGATGGAGAAAACACTTTACCATGGGTTTGCTTTGAAATTACTGGCATCCAAAACACCCAACATTTTATATCATGTATTTCCCTCCCCATTTTGTGTCAAATTTAGACCATCTATTAGAGTATGCTTCGATGCAAGACACTACATGTGAATAAAGTAAAAATGTACATACATCCCCAGCTGATTAATCACAGTACATTAAATTTTTGAAAATGCAAATGAGGCATTATCTAATAATTACATATGCACTAATTTGCATTTATTTCCAGAACAAACATCTGGACATTGGATAAAGGCAGGTTCAAAATTATGATTTTACACAGGAGATTTTAGATATCTATTTTTATCACTTCATAAATCAGAAAATAATGTCAACAGCCAGAAAAAAATGCATAAATGTTATATAAACCAGACGAATAATATGAACAAACCTTTCTGTAAAACCCTTCAGAATATAGATGCACTTTTTTTTTTAAGTTGTAAATGAAACAAAGATTATTGAAGTACATTGAACAAGAAAGTACTTTCTAACTGTAAGGTTTAATTCAGTGTGTTACTTTTTCTACACCAATTTTTTGGAATAAACCTGGAAAGTTTGGTAGAAAAGTGCATGAGGAAAAACCAATTTTATGAAAGCTGCTTTTGTCGAATTACAGTTGCAACTGAAATGGACAGACGAAATAGAAAAAGTGTATTAATAAACACTTAATTGTGTATTTTGGCTGTGTTCTTTTCCACTAGTCTAAAAGAAGATACGCTTTGGGAAGCAAAATAAACCAAAATCTCAAAATTGACCAGCACACAAAAAAATAAAAAAACAATGGTTTTCCCTGTAAGTCGCCCCTAAAGACTTATTTTTATATATAATTGTGTCTGGATAGCCAGCACTGTCCAAGTCTAGTAGAGATTTTTATTGGCCAATCGCGCAGGTCCTCGCAGCCAATAGAAGTGAATGGTGCTGTTCCTCTCCTAGCAACAGGACTCCTTAGTAGTGCTAACTGTGAGCTTACGGACAAATATTACATCACAAATAAAAAGAACTTAACACTCCCGAACAATGGAGGTGCCACACACCCCCCTTTAATTCTCATTCTCCTTTCACTTCTGTCGATTTGGTGAATGCTTGCCAGGACAAAGCTCAGCAACATGGAAACCAGCTGTGTCGGAACAGGCCGCTGGGGCAAAATCAGTTTTAATTCATCTGCTGTAGATGAACAGGTTAGTTGATGTACAAATTTGAAATTCTCCCTCTTCGGGCCTCTCAGACATATGGCGAAGCTTTGAAGCGCACACAGGGCTGCTCTGTCTCCTGTTACACGTGGCCCCACTCAGGTTGCTATGTTTAGCTTTGGAGAGGTGTCACCTAGTCTCCATCAGCACCAGCCAAATCTCCACAAACATTGGGCACAGTTGAGCTGGCTTACCACCTCCAGCCCAGCTGCCGAATCAGAGCCGTGGCGCTCTGAAGACGGCCGTGGCATCCCGACATCCCGTCTGAAGTGCCGACAGGTACTGCGGATGTCATTTCGCCTGTCTTCCTTACCTGCTACTTCCAGAAATAACACTGACGAGTGCTGCCGCAGTGCCCCGTTATTCGTCCCTTTTAGGTTCAGCCAAATGAGTCCAGACATTTGGGACATTGCTAGCTCGCCAACGAGCGTGAGAAAGACAAACAAGAGCCTGTTCTCCTGATACCAGCTCCATCCTCTTTTCTGGACCGTTGGCGTGACATCTCAAACAAACAGCCGAAAGGGACGTCTCTTTGCTATTTACACGTTTTCAAAAGAACATTAATCTTCTGTAAGCCTTTCCCATGTATTAGGCATCTTATGTTTATTGGACTGGCTGCAGTTTTTTTTTTTTATTAATTGTAAATATTTACAGAGGACTTCTGGCAAATGGAGGTATAGTTAGCACCTCTTTAACACACAGTATGAGGATGTAAAGTGATGCCAAAAATACCCCAGCCACTTTCAGCCTCTTATAGCACATTACGTTGAACAAAATCAACACTTGCGCTGTGTCTGTCAGTTTTTGGCCTATTCTGTTTCTCTTCCAGAATGTGCGACACACGCTATTGATGCATTCAAACATATTTTTTAATGTGAATAAAAGCAAGGGAATCTCTAGACCCTTTTTTACTGGGGTGTAAGACCCAGAAAATGATCACTGTACCCCAGTAAAATGTTACTGATAAATCTATGTCTGACAATGGAGATTACTGTATAACAATCTGAGAATATTTTTTTCTGATAATGTTTTAGCAGTCATGTTGTGTGTTTACTATATGCTGTTTAGCTAATGATGGCACTTTATAAATCACACTATTCAAACCCTAAACATTTCGGGTTTGCAAAATTTGAATTTGAAAATCTGAATTTGTTCGCAATTGAATGTAAAGTTTCAGGAGTGATAACCACATTTAAATATGAGAGTGAATCCCTTAAATTACAAGTTTTTATGTGTACGGAATGGAACTCACTCTCGAAATTGCGATGACTGACAGTGTGGAAACAATAGCGACATTTTGCCATCTTGCGCACTTGGTACCCACTATTTCTGAGTAATATTACAGGCGATCAAAGACTCATTAGGCCTATCTTCTGCAATTTTTAGTAAACCACCATCAATGATTTTGATTTAAGTGTATTATTAAGTGTATTATATGTTCTTATTCACCTCTTTTTTATAGCAAGATCTGGCAGCACCAATGAGTCAAGACGTACCTCGTTCCCTGTGATTTGTTGCACCACAACTCTGATACACGTTTAAATGTGTCATTAACAACTAGTTCTTTAGTTCAGTTTCATACAAACACTGCGTCAAAGATGCAAACTCCTCACCTTTTGGAGAAAACTCACCTGTTTACGATCAAAATAGGTCACCTATGAGATTTGTGTAGATCTTTTTACAGTACCATAAATCCCTATTCATATCTGTACCCACTTGTAGTCAACCACTTTTAAACGCTCCTGTGTATTTTTGCGTGCAAGCTCTGGTTTCGAATTACAAAACCACAAGTTTATTTACGTGATTTTGCAGCGTTGAGTATTGTAGCCAATCACATGCATCTCTGTTGAAAGCAATGGCCAGTCAGAGGTGTTTTCTGTAGGTTAATCTGAAGAATCCCCTCTGAACTAATTTTTGTTTTCGTAAGTTTAGAGAGTTCTACACGCTTGCAGATCTACCTAATATAATCAGAGAGAGAAAAAACGCATACACACAGTATGAATAAGAGATTGTTTACTTAGTTATTGATTTATCAGGAGTTTTCGCGTAAGCTCGGTCAGTTGCGCTATAAGAGCTTTGCTCTGTTTTTCTAGAATCTCCACATGATCCATTGACAATTTGAAGAAAAGTTTTGTTTGTCTAAGAGGACCGAACGTCCATGTATACTGTTTCAAGAGTGACAAATGCGAGTGTAAAAGATTACGCGAGTGAATCCGCTAAATTGTTCCATCAGTTATTGCTATGATTGGCAGTGATAACTGCCCTGGGTAGAACAATCTATCTGACAAACCGATGTCAAAAACAGACTTGTGCATTAAGTGATGCAGAGTAAATTCAGAGTAACAAAACACAGCAACAAGTCTGTGTTGGCTGAATATATTTAGCAGCTTCTACAGTTAAAACAATCTTTTTGATGTGTCCTTTTTAAGGCAAAAAATGTAGTTTTTAAATTAAATCTAAAAATACTTCAAAATATTTAATGCATTATTATTTAATTGTACTTGCTATACTACTTCAGTACAGTACAGTCCTAAAATTTGTTATAGTCATCATTTTATAATAAATTCAAAATCAAGACCTGAAATCTATAGGGAGTGGAAATGGCAACTGAGCTATTGAGTGATCCTCTGCTGCCATCTACTGGATATAATGATAATTTGTAAATTGTCATCTCAAAAGGTTTTTTGGCACATTTTTTCGTCATCTCCATGAATGAAAAGTGAAATTTTAAAGTGAATTTCACTGCACAACTGTAATGTTAAAAATAATAAGGCTTTTAAATATTGTATAAGTGTTTAAAAAATGCGGGGGGTGCGTGTCTGTCACCATTTTCACCCATGATGAGCTTGCATCCCTGCTGCATAGAATTTCTGTAAATGCTGTTGTTACTACCTGAATTTGAGTTAATTTGGTTTTAGAAGTGTCACTTCTGTAAATTACTGAACATGTGTACATGGCCTTTGATTCAATTGGACAGTTCACTCATGATTTCTTTTCTTGCACTTTTCGAAGATTTCTCACACCAAAATAGTAACAGCAGATTTTCTAAGACAGAAAACAAAAATAAATTTACCTAAATTCAGTGAAGCAGCTTGACTCTGTACTGCAAAAGTAATTAATACAAATATATTTGTAACAGTATTTTACTGATGGGCAGTGTGACGAAAAATCTGTATCATAATTTTTTTTTTTTTTTTTTTTTTTTAAGGATTCTGGCAGTTTTTCAGTTTATCATTGTTTTTCCCTGACTTGGCCTTTATATGAATCAGAATGCATGAAACAGTTGCAGAATCACTGGATTTTAATCACAATCCAAACAAACATGCTACATGTATGAGCAGTTTTTGATGCTAATTAGATTGTATAATTTCAAAATTTAAAGCAAAAACAGAATGGTCTGGCTTAAACTTTTTTAAATTATGCTACATAAAACATATCTTCATGAAACAAAAACAGCAGACCGGCTGAATGAGACGCAAATTCACTGTCTGTCAGTAGGTGGCACTTATGGAACAGCAGCAATATTGCGCTTTCTGGGTTACCTCTGTAAACAAAGCAGCGTTGTGCTTAAAAACACTACTGCATTATACGAAGGTAAGGTAAAATAAAAATACCATCTAAACTTTTCTGAAGACAGTCAGTTCCCTTCAGAAATACATTTATATAAACCCTAATTTAATATTTAGGATTTTCATCCAATATTTTGCACATCATGAACAGTTAACTTGCTCTGCTTGCACATTATTTTCTCCTCTTTGCATTTGTCTTCAGCATCTCTGGCTTCTGTTAACAGTGGTTTATAGTTGGTTTATTTTCCCAGTTAATAAATTAGTTGTGTAATAGTGTAATAGTTCTAAAAGTTCTCTAACCATAAGTCAGAAGTGTAGGGATGTCTTCTCAATTCGCAACACTGTCTACATTGCTAAGCCACTCTACAAATATGCCGTTTAAAAAAAAAAATCATACCGTGTGCGTAATTCAAATCTGTTTACCGTTTGAACCGGTATATCGCCCAGCACTAGGAGACTTTTTTTGATGGTGGCCTGTGCCCCAGTACTGATGAAAGGCTGGATGAAAGTGTTTTAAGACATACATGACCACAGTCATCACCAACTTCCTCCATCTTTCAGCGAATCGTTATGAGCAACACATAGGAAACATAATTATTTCCCCTTCTCAGCGAATGTGAAGATGGATGTTTCCTATGAGTCGCTGCTCCTCGGTGCTCAGCCATGGTGGCGCCTGGTTGCCGGCACTGCTGCCGCTGCCGGGGACAGTGTGGATATTGTCATTTCCTCGCTGACTGAGCTCCGTCTCCCCCACCCTACTGTAGCGAATGACACCCTCACTTCATAAAAGACACATTTGTTTTAACCTTCGTGGCGTGGTCTGCTATTGTTCTGCAGTGTGTGTAGCATTTCCGTTACGATTCTGCTTATTTTCAGATTCCCTGCTACACAAAGGCTGTTACATTGAGCGGGAGAAGGAGAACAAATGAAAGCGAGATTGGAAAGAAAGAGCCATTGGAAACATCTCAGTTTGTATGAATGTGACAATGGGGACAGTGTGTAGTACAAGAGTGATTGATAAATATTGCTGTATCTGCTGTGAGGAAACAGATGCCATCAGGTGGTGGTATGCTGGTGTTCCTACCTAGGCTCCCTAACTAGGTTAACCAGCAAGCTATCTTTTTAAAGCCGTTTAGTTGACATGGCTATGCTAATCTACTAGCTAAAGCAGCTGGTTTTAAGTGGTCTGTTCAGCAGGTTTAGCCCAGGTCTGGTATAGGGGACTAATGATATATGAGAATGTCCGTGATACAGAAAGAGAAAAATAAAATTTGAAACATTTAGTTTCAAACATACACACATGCCAGGTTTAGAAAATAAACTCTTTGATTTCAAGCTGGTTTCATATTGCATCATTTTTAAGCAAAGTTGTAATTTAGTGATATAAGATATTTATGGCAATGCAAGGTGTCATGTGTTGCAAAACTTACTTATGAAATAATTTAATTTCTATACGCTGTTTTTTTTATCTCGCAAGTTTCTGGATGTTGGTTTTACCACATGACTTGCAGACATTTTTTCATATATTTATGAGCAGTGAAACACTTTTTTTTTTCTTGCAAGTTTCTGGATGTTTGTTGTACCACATGACATGCAGACATTTTTTTTCCATATATTTATAAGCAATGAAATGCTTTTTTTTCTTGCAAGTTTCTGAATGTTGGTTTTACCACATGACTTTGCAGACAGTTTTAATTTATTAATAAGCAATGAAATGCTGTTTTTATTTTCTTGCAAGTTTCTGAATGTTGGTTGTACCACATGACATGCAGACATTTTTTCATATATTTATAAGCAATGAAACACTTTTTTTTCTTGCAAGTTTCTGGATGTTGGTTGTACAACATGACTTGCAGACACTTTTTTCCCCATTTATTTATAAGCAATGAAACACTTTTTTTTCCTTGCAAGTTTCTGGATGTTGGTTGTACCACATGACATGCAGACATTTTTTCATATATTTATAAGCAATGAAACACTTTTTTCTTGCAAGTTTCTGGATGTTGGTTGTACAACATGACTTGCAGACATTTTTTCCCCCATTTATTTATAAGCAATGAAATGCTATTTTTTTCTTGCAAGTTTCTGGATGTTGGTTGTACCACATGACTTTCAGACATTTATTCATATATTTATGAGCAGTGAAACACTTTTTTTTCCTTGCAAGTTTCTGGATGTTGGTTGTACCGCAGGACTTGCAGACACTTTTTTCCCATTTATTTATACGCAATGAAATGCTATTTTTTTCTTACAAGTTTCTGGATGTTGGTTGTACCACATGACTTAAGGACAGTTTTTCATATATTTATGAGCAATGATACACAATTTTTTTCCTTGCAAGTTTCTGGATGTTAGTTGTACCACGTGACTTGCGGACATTTTTTCATATATTTAGAAGCAATGAAACACTTTTTTTCTTGCAAGTTTCTAGATGTTGGTTGTACCACGTGACTTGCAGACATTTTTTCATATTTATAAGCAATGAAAAATTGTTTTGTTACAATGTTTTATTAGAAATAATAATGATAAAAGATTATGCCAAACTACTTAAGAATGTTTTATTTTTTTACTGAGGCTTTTGTCTTTGTAATGCTATGAGGACAGATGTATCACCTTGACTTTTTTTTACTATATGCCAAAAATGTTTTGAATTAATGCTTATAGAAGAGTATTCAACTCATTTTATGTAAGAATTTCATTTTTAATGTTTTAATGATTTTAAATGAATTTATAGATAGGAAAAAGTAACATTGCAATGTCATTGAACCACAGATTAAACCGCAGCCTGTCCCAGCCTCCAGAGGAGGTTATACGATTCCGAACAAACTGTGGATAAAATCGCAATCATAATGTTTACATAACTGTCCATTTCCGCCAGTGTCCTTGGCTGTCATCTGTAAGGTGAGCAGGAGCGTGTATCTATAGTAACAACACCTGCGTCTGAGGCCTCTGCTTTTCCGGCGCTCTCACTAATATCTCCGGCACTCCTCTTATCAGCTCTTGCTGCCAACTTCCGAGTTTTAGGAAAACACCAAATTGCCTCCCTTGATCCCCTAATTCCAGCGACTCACTGAAGCAGTGAGCAGGCCACGTCTGGGGGGGGGGAGGTCGGAGGGGTGGGATTGGGCCCGCTCAGTGTTCAGGGAGCGAGTGGGGATGGAATCTGTGCCATATGAGTGTGCGCCAGCTTCCGATGGCATTAATGCAGCAAATTGACCCTTTCGCTCAGCACTGCCAACTCTGATCGTGAGAGAGAGGAGACTGATAGCTGACATGTGTGCTCACTTCGGCATTGTGATACAGGCCGACACAGTCTGCTGGCTAGACTTTCGGTTGCCACATGAATGGGTATACTGTGGCCCTAAGCAAAGCTCCCACTTTGACATGGCAAAGCTGGAAGGCAACGCTTTTCGATGGCCTCTTGGCAAAGCAGAGTGGGCCATTGGACAACATTATACACAATAAATGAAAGAGGGATTATGTAACTCTAAGAAAGGATTGACAAAAATATCCTCCTAGACTAAAAAAGCATTTTCTAGGTGACATGTTGTTTGTGTTCAAGCAGACGTTTGCTATTTTCAGAAACCATGAAACTGCATAAAGTTGTTTCTTTCAAATATCAGGCACTTTTGTGAAAATAAGCTCTCTTGAAGCGCTTTCCACACTCACTAGTTTATTTAATTTGTCGACTAACAACATCCTACAGTGGACATAAAAGTATCACAGGAAGATTCTGCCATGTTTGTTTTTCTGAAAGTCATGATTATTTCCAGCACAGTATCATTTCCATCACATTTTCAGTGGTGGAAATGACATTTGAAACTTATTTTATTTTATTTTATTTTATTTAAGCTAGTTGCCAAGACAACATTTCTCATTTTCATTTAGTTTATTTTGATGTACAAATTACTAAAACTGAAATAAGCGAAAACTATATAAACATGTTGAAAAACAAATAAAAATGAATAAAAATTATTGAAAATAATATTTAAAAAAACCTAATAAAAACACACCAAAAATTACTTAAATTTACATTAAAATTAAACAAACAAACCAAACCAAAAAAAAAAAAATTATTCAAAATATTAACAACTATAATCGTATTTAAATAAAAATAAAATAACTTTCTAATGTTTTGGGGGGAAATGCTTTATTGGGGAAAAAAATTAAATCTTGTGACAGAAATGATACCAACTCTGTGACTGTATTTTCATAAATATTATTTTAGTAATTATCTGTAATAAATTTGAAAAATTATATAAATTTATAATTTTCACACAAATACAGCAATAGTTTTATGATTATTTTTTTAAAGTGATAACTTTAAATATAATAAAAATTCTCTATTATTTTTGTTATAAATCATATTAAGTTATGTAAATTTTCCTATTACAATGTTGCAATGGTTTTATTACAGTTTGTACCATTAATAATAATTGTATTATGTATTTTCATATTTTAAGATTAAAATGTTTTAATGTGATCTTTACATAGCAAAAAAAAAAAAAAAATCTGTTATTAAAAATCAGCACCTGGGACGTGTGCCTGTAGTTGAAGAAACACTCATAACGGCCTTATTATAATGTCTGCAAACCCTGTCAAAACTGCATGATATATAGAGACCCTTGTGTCATTAATTCCTTCACAGTTCAATAAAGTACATTCCCAAAACACGTGTGTTTGCTTTATTAATGTTCATGAGCATGCATATTACAAGAAACACCAGTGAGCCATTAAATCCATTAATAATACATGCGCTGAGAGAACGTGACCAGAAATGTTCAAAGAACATGTTACATATGACATGAATTACATGATGTAAATTCATATTGTAATTAAGTATACCAGATTGATACCGGATACATTGTGTGAGTGAAGTGACACAAAGAGAAACAGTTGGCCAAAGGCAGAGTGGCTTTGCCCTCCCTGGCTGCCCTTGTGATTGGCTGGTTCCTCAGCCAATGTGCCTGCTGCAGGCTCACCTATAATCAGGCTCTTCCTGTAGACAGACTCCAACAGTGCTTCTGTTTCCTTTTATCTTTCCTCCCCTCCGTGTTCAACAGATCGGATTGCACAGCAAAAACGGCGGTTAACTCTCCCCTTTCCTCCTGCAGCCGTTCTAACCTGATGAGGAAAAAAGAATAAAAAGAGGGAAAGAAAAAATCTCTTTTAAAGGAATTTTGTTTCATTGCTTTATGAATCATTTTTGTTTTATATTAACATTTTCATAAAAGATTTTCAGTAGGAAATTCTTTACATTGGCACTGCAGCCGCTCCAATTTATTAGGCTATTAGACCAAATTAACTTGTTAATAGGGATACATTCAGACTGTGTTCCAATTTTTCATGCATTATATAGCAGGCATTCCCTAAATATGTTACAGGCAGAAACTGATGCAACAGTTTCAGGAATTCTGAACATCTGGCATTACACCACATTCCATTGAATTTCCTCAGTTATTTTTGGAAAAATAGCCCTTTAAACTGAAGTAAAGGTATTTGTGTCCCCATTCATCCCTGTACAAGAAAGAGATTTATATTTTTATTATTATTACATTTTTTTTTTTCTTCCAATCAACCTTGGACTATAATACGTTCTTGGCCTTGGTGTTGTACCCATTCTTGGCACTTCGTAAAAACTGTTTTACAATATCTGTTGTGAAAAGCGGCACTCTGATAAACTGTAATTGAATTGAATTCGTCCTTGGTCTTCTGTGACTTTTCAGGGGAAAAATTTAATTCATAACATACCATGAAGGACACAAGACATTCAATATGCAAGTATACTTTCAGCCCAACTGCAAAGTGTCTCAGCAACCAACCTTATGATGGCAACGAATATTTGATTTGGACTGGGACTCCCTAGCAATACTGGAATCATATCATTTAATAGATTTAAAAAGAGTCGCTCATCAATTATGCAGCATATCCTGCCTTAAAGATGAGACAGCTTAAAACGAGATTAGTGACTGTTTTTCAGGGAAAAAACTTCACTTTTGAGAGCTCGATCCCATTCCCATATTGCAGCTGGTTAATGAAATAAACTCCATACATCTTTTTCGGCGCAAACCAGGGCTGCGCGTCGTACCGCGTGCGCTAGAGAGGCTGCGAGGGGCCAGGTGTTGCTAGATTTGGCTTCTCAATGTCACTGGTGATGTGAAAGGACAAAGGCAGTATTGAGAGCCCAGTCAGAGGCCTGGGAGGAGTGGGATAGTTTTACAGAAAAGCCACTGTTTGTGCCAAACCTGCACCCATATACAACAGACACTGTGTTCTGCTGCTCCACTCCCAGCTTTGTCCTTGATCCCTGCCTCTCTCTTCCCCCTTCTTTTCTTCTTGTTTTCGAACAGGTAGCAATGGTGCTCGCATCTAGGCCACAGATGAGAGAGACAGATAGCTGACTGTTAAGAACACAGTTTGGCATTCTAGACTCGGCTCTTAACATCCCACACAAAGACCTGGAGCCGGAGGGAAACATGATAAAGCCGCGCGCCATCTCGCTCGCGGAGCAGACCGATCAACGACGCCCCCTGCCCCGCCCGCCCGAGACTGCTGGGAAGTCTCGCTCCAACAGACATCTGTCCGTGTACGTTTACCTGCTGTGAATGCACCTCAAAGACTCAAAGTTTGCAAAACTCACATTTCGGAAACCCCTTTGAATGGAAAAGCAAATTTTCTGTCTAACAGATATCATCTGACAATGTTAACAGCTTGACTGTACATAGATGGACCAGATCAGGTCCAAAGCTGATGAAGACAAAACACTTAAAAAAAAGACAAAACACTAAACTGTGCCACATTTTACAGTACTTAAGTAGTTGTCTACGTAGGCAAGGAGAAATTAGATAAAGTAAATAGGCAATACAAGAAACGAATACATCTACATAAATTTCAGGATGTCTGCTGTCAACTGAAATTAGTCAGTTGTCAAGTCTAGTGACAATACTTGCTCATGTCAAGAGAAATTTGTAATATTTGACATAAAAAACAAAACATAAATGAATGTGGGCCAGGTGTTGCTAGATTTGCTAGATTTCGGCTTCTCAATGTCACTGGTTCACATCAAGCAAACGTGCATTTAAGTCATTTTTTTTGCAGAAAATATTTTGTATTTTCCTAAATTAGCAAGTAAAAAGCTACATCTTTAGCCTCATCTTTAGTTGAGCCACTGGCACATCTTACCCCAAAGCATTTTTTAATCAAATAAATGCAGCCGTAGTGAGCATAAGAGACTTTTATCCAAAAATGTTTTAAAAAAATCTTAATTGTTCCAAACTTTATATTTATTTATTTATTTACCTGCACAACTTTGTCAAGAAACTGGATTTATTTTTTTTACTCATGTGTGAACATAGAATTTTATTAACGGTCACATGACAAAATAACGCACGATTCACTAAATTACCCACTGACACAACTTACCCCACTGTCCCCTGAAAGTACAGGGAATATACATTAAAAGGAAATGAACAGGGATGGAACAGATTTAAACAGGAAATGAATAAAGTGAAAATGCACATGTATCAACACACGCCTCCACTCACACACTCTAGTGTGTGTCGGGTTTGATCCTCTCACAGGGGTGTGATCTGCCTGCTGCATGAAAACAGAGAAAGATGACACTGATGTGATAATGAGACACACCCAGCTGCACAGACAAACAGCCTGTCCTTCCCAAACTGACAAGTCATCAGAAAGCAGTCAGCAGCAGACCGGCCCCCATTGCAAGCAGCATCTCTCCCACCTCTCAGGCAAGATCGCTCTCTCTGCCCCATTTCTGCATGTCATTACCGCCCCACGCTCTCCTCCACCTGACTCTAACTGACCACCCGCTTTTATCAGCCTCCACACAGCTCCACTATCAAACCACAGCCAACAAAGACAAAATGTCAAGTCAGCTGCACTCCAGTGATCAATCTGCTGTGAGAGAGGAGGAACGTGGTTTCCCAGTAGCTTATTTTGAAGAAATAACTACAAATATGTTATAATTTAACAATTTTGTTATTATTATTAAATATAATAAAATTCCATTTTTATTATATTTGCATTTTCATATATTTTCATGTTTTATTAAAATAAGAGATGAAATGAACACCCAATTTTTTATGTTTAACCCAATTAGTCTGTCCACACTTAAGGCGCAAATGCTGTGTGACATGTAGCCAATCAAAAGCTATTTAAAGTTTAATGTCCAATTATAATGAGTAGGATTGTAGAGCAATGAGGTTTCACTGTGGGCGGGACAACCCAGCACAACTGTAAGCAAATAATTGAAATAACTGCCCTGTTTCATGTCATTTTGTCTTTTTTTGTTTTGTTTGTATTTTCTGAATTTATTTGTAACAAATCATATAAATAAAGGTAACATTAAATATCATAAATACACATTAAATACAGACATCTTTTTTGTATTTAATTTATTTGTAACAAATCATATAACATTTCATAAATAAATATATCATATAACATTTAAATAAATAAAAATATAAATAAATATATCAGTACAAACAATAATAAAAAGACAAATACAAAAATCATAAATATGTTGGCGGCGATAGCCTTGTGGGCAGTGTGTTGACATACAGCACTGTTGTGCTATGGGTGTCCTGAGTTCAAATCCCAGTTTGTGGACCTTTCCTGATCTCTCCCCATCCCTCTCCCAATTTGCTTCCTGTCATTACACTGTCCTATCAGGAAGCATTGGATCAGTGTTCTTGTTGCACTCCCTGTCAACTCCAACCTGGATTCTAGCCAGGATCCGAAGTTGCAATGATCCAACCAGCAGACCGAATTCTAGCATTGAATCCCGGTCACGTGCCACAACCATCAGCAGATCCCGACGAGCCAGTGTGCAGTGACTTTCAAGCCATTGGACCGGCACTTAGAGTTCTACAACTTGATGTCGAGGGTCTGTCTGCAGCCAAACGAACACTCACTGTCCTATCTAAATAAAAAGGCAAAATGCCAGAAATAAATGTTAAACATAAATACAGACTCATCTTTTTTGTTTTGTATTTTTAGCATTTATTTGTAACAAATCATATAACATTTTATACATTTTATATATATATATATATATATATATATATACTGTATATAAAATGAAAATGAATAAAATGAAAACTAAAAGACTTTCAAATCACATGAGTCAATATTTTATTCACGATAGATCATAGAGAACATAACAAATGTTTAAACAGAAATTTGACACTTTTATCCACTAAATGAGCTCATGCCTGCTACAGGTCTCAAAAAAGTTGGCACGGGGGAACAAAGGGCTGAAAAAGCAAGAAATTTTGAAAAGATTCAGCTGGGAGAACATCTAGCAACTAATTAAGTTAATTGACATCAGGTCTGTAACATGATTAGCAATAAAAGGGATGTCTTAAAGAGGCAGAGTCTCTCAGAAGTAAAGATGGACAGAGACTCTTCAATCTGTGAAAGAGTGCGTAAAAATATTGTGGAATACTTTAAAACAATGTTCCTCAACAGCAAATTGCAAAGGCTTTGCAAATCTCATCATCTACAGTGCATAACATCATCAAAAGATTCAGAGAAACTGGAGAAATCTCTGTGCGTAAGGGACAAGGCCGAAGACCTTTGTTGGATGCCTGTGGTCTTCGGGCCCTCAGACGAAACTGCATTACTCATTGGAATGATTCTGTCACTGACATAACTAAATAGGCCCAGGAATACTTCTAGAAACCACGGTCGGTAAACACAATCCGCCGTGCCATCTGCAGATGCCAAGTAAAGCTCTATCATGCAAAAAGGAAGCCATATGTGAACATAGTCCAGAAGCGCTGTCGTGTCCTGTGGGCCAAGGCTCATTTAAATTGGACTGTTTCAAAGTGAAAAAGTGTTCTATGATCAGACGAGTCCAAATTTGACATTCTTGTTGGAAATCATGGACGCAGTGTCCTCCGGGCTAAAGAGGAGGGAGACCTTCCAGCGTGTTATCAGCGTTCAGTTCAAAAGCCAGCATCTCTGATGGTATGGGGGTGCATAAGCGCATACGGTATGGGAAGCTTGCATGTTTTGGAAGGCACTATGAATGCTGAAAGGTGTATATAAAGGATTTAGAGCAACATATGCTCCCCTCCAGATGACGTCTATTTCAGGGAAGGCCTTGTGTATTTCAGCAGGTCGATGCAAAACCACATACTGCAGCTATTACAACAGCATGGCTTCGTAGTAGAAGAGTCTGGGTGCTGAATTGGCATGCCTGCAGTCCAGATCTTTCACCTATAGAGAACATTTGGCTCATCATTAAACGAAAAATACGTCAAAGATGACCACAAACTCTTCAGCAGCTGGAAACCTATATCAGACAAGAATGGGACCAAATTCTAACACCAAAACTCCAGAAACTCATAACCTCAGTGCCCCGATGTCTTGGTAAACACCATGGTAAACATGCCCCCGTCCCAACTATTTTGAGACCTGTAGAAGGCATCAAATTTGAAATGAGCTCATTTAGTGGATAAAAGTGTAAAACTTCTCCGTTTAAACATTTGTGTTCTCTGTGTTCTATTGTGAATAAAGTATTAGCTCATCTGATTTTAAATTCTTTTAGTGTTCATTTTATTCAAATTTAAAAAACGTCCCAACATTTCCAGAATTCGGGTTGTGTGTGTGTATGTATATATATATATATATATACTGTATATATGTATATATATATATATCTCAACCTTTATATATACTATATATATATTCGCTATAGGAGGCCTTTATTCACCCCTGGAGCCATGTGATGCATGGTTTAATATGGATTGATGCTCTTTATTTGAGTACTTT
This sequence comes from Tor tambroides, assembly GCA_021397915.2. Classification (NCBI taxonomy): domain Eukaryota; kingdom Metazoa; phylum Chordata; class Actinopteri; order Cypriniformes; family Cyprinidae; genus Tor; species Tor tambroides. The sequence goes on from JAFVLL020034019.1 coordinate 270,452, forward strand.
TGGACTGTTGAACAAAAACACCTGCCTACCAAGGAAAATCTTAAATATAACTCCGACTGGATTCGTTTGAAAGAAGAAAGTCATATACACCTAGGATGCCTTGAGGGTGAGTAAAACATGGTGTAATTTTCATTTTTGGGTGAACTAACCCTTTAAGGAGCGCACAGGTTGATTCGCTCTTTGGACATTAGTGGCGATTCAGAGAGCAGGAGGGGGGAGTGTGTGAGGTGAAGGGATGTGAGATAATCAGCCATCCACAGAGCCGTGTCATTCGCCTATTGTCTGTTTTTCCAGGCTGAGGAGGCAGAGAGAAAAAAACGGAAATGCTGCTTTAGTCCTGCATCAGTCACTTTCTTCCCTTTTCTTCTTGCACCGGAGCAAGTCTCTGAAGACAGCATTCATCAATTTCCTCTCCTTCGCCACCTCAAACCACTGCGGCAAGCACTTCCAATGCAGGCCTCAGGAACCCTCATCTCCAAGATGGCAACACACCAGCCCTCGCTAATATCACCAGCAGACTAGTTGCCTTTCCAGAGGAATTCTGACGATGGTTTTTTAATATCCCACGCCGCTTTGCGCCTTCAGATTTCACGCTGCAACATTAACATGAGCTGACACTGGGGATTAGAGACAGACAGCTGGAATGCCCGGGCCTTTTGTGCAACGTGGATCTCTGCCAAAAGCCTTCGCTCGGAGGCCAAGAGGGACCTGGGAAAAAGACTGCTCCTTGGAAATAAACACAAGACTGGCCAAGAGGAAGGAATGTGCCACTAGTGGACAAAATGACCGGACAGCGCTGGGCATGAAGAATGAGCCGCTCAGGACCTGCAACCTGTGTAGCAGATAGCATGTGCAGCCTGTCACCCGCCGTTCTGCCATTTTGTTTCACTCTCAAAGGTCTGATGGGCATCTTCTTTGCAGTGAACTGAATGACCAGTGAATGAATCTGAATGACATACCTCCCACATAGTTTCCCATTCTGAGCTGTGTCTCATTCAGGAGTTGAAAAACTGTCACATGCAGTTCAGGAAATGACTTGTTTGTCAAACATAATCAACAGTTTATTTTTATATTTTCGTGGAAAAGGTATTCCATTGGTTTTTTAAATACTAACAAATTCAGTTGATTTTATCCAAATATTAACGTGATAAAATAATCAAATTAGTCACAATTAATCACATATTTGCTGAGAAAAACCCTCAAATTAAGATAATTTGAGACTTAAAAACAGTAGAATATCCTACAGAAAGTACCTTTAGAAGTCAACATACACTCAGGAATAAAGATATAAAAGCTATCACTGGGTTGGCATCTTTTTAAAAGGTACTAATATGTACACTTTAGGTACAAATATATACTTTCAAAGTACTATTATGCACCATTTTGGGGGTAAATAAGGTACAAAGGTGTACTATGCCACTGACAGCTTTTGTACCTTTTTTTCTTGTGTTTTATTAATTGTTTCATTTGTCATTGGGCATAATCTGTCACTGGCCTAAATGAAACATCTGATAAGAAAATAACATTTTTTTTCATGCTAATCATTTTTAACACATTATTTTTATGAGTTTAATGCATTCAGTTGTCAGCTCTACTTAAAACTAGGATTTGTAAAAAATTAGGGTAGTGTGACTTTTCAATTTAACACGTTATTAATCTAGAAACACTTCGAAATTACACTTAAAAAGGGTGATGGAGGAGGTCAGGACAGAGAAAACTTGCGCCAGAAAGTTTTAAAATGCCAAATTACAAAATGATTTATTTTATCAACATAAAGCCGTGAAGATCAGAGTTTTATTACTGATATTCTTGCCCAAGAAACTGAGCTATTTATTTATCTCGTTTTATCCTGGCAATATCAAGAGACATACTAGCAGTAAATATTTTCCAAACTGCCAAGAATCTGAAACCATCTGCCTCATGCCAAACCAAATGAACTGTTAACAGTTTTCTTGAATTATTGTTCTATTAGATTAATGTTTTGTTTGTATTCATGTTTATAAATGAATTGCATTTAAATATTACTCTTCTAAAATGTCTCGTTATTGAAACTGAAGTCAGATTTTAGACATTGTGTTCCATCATCTGCTGAACTATCAACCCGTAACTTTTCTTCCAGGCGTTTAACCATTACTACAGACAGTGGATGGGGGCGGGAGTTATCATATAGAAGATTTGATGGTGTTGCAGTGGCTTGGTGGGAGTTTCCATGGCAACTCATGAGTCTGGTCACACCTCATTAGGGGACACAGCGTGCTTGCATAGGCTGGCTAGTTCAAGAGTGTGCGCTCTCCATGGTAATTGCCTTCAGATTTTACTGCCTCACTGCACACAGTAAAATCACACATCCAAGATGAGGCTCTCTCTGGCGAGAAACTCTCCTTTTTTCATGGTACAGGTGTTCCTCTTGCGTTTATTGAGCAGAACAAGTGTGCGATTGCTGTGCTGTTGACTAACAAAGAAATCATGCTTGGTTAGATTACGCTATAAGCCTAAATGATTAACTTAAGGATTCCTTGCTGGTCTGCAGCTTCGATTCCAAGTACAAAATGTCCAAACAACACTCCTGTTGACATGTTCCTATAGATAACCTTATGTAAACTTGGCTAAGCTTACAGAAGTTTAGATTTTCAGTGGAAGCCAACTGACATCTGGTTTTGTTCACATAGCTTGAGTATAAAATATTCTCATGTGGCAAAAATATTTAATATCAAAGCAGTCAGATAATATCAAACTACATATTCTAAAACAACCTCAAAAACAGTGAAAATACACTATAAAAAGAGTCTGAATTTAGCTAAAACGCTCCTACTGTACTATAGTATTGTATGCCATTGTAGGTGGATATAACATAAACTTGTACATTAAAAAAACAAAAAACAAAGACCTACTTTTTATTAATTTTCTGTTAGTACCACATTTACCACAACATACTCTATCACTGGCCTATAGAAATACATTTTTCAGGAAAGTTGAAACATATGATGGGGAATTTTTTTTTTTTTTTTTTGTGCTGTTGATTTTTTAACACTTTTTTTAAACACAAAACTAGGAATTATGAAAAATAGGGTAGATAGTGACGTTTAACACATTAATCTAGAAACACGAGATCACCCAAAAATAAAAATGGTCATATCTTAATTTGTGTTTCTGAAGATGAATAAAGGTCTTATGGGTTTGGAACAACATGAAGGTGAGAACCCATAAGACCTTTATTCATCTTCAGAAACACAAATTAAGATATTTTTGATGAAATCCGAGAGCTTTCTGCAACGCAACTACCACGTTCAAGGCCCAGAAAAGTAGTAAAGACATTGTTAAAATAGTCCATGTGACATCAGTGGTTCAATCATAATGTTATGAAGCTATGAGAATACTTTTTGTGACTTTATTCAACAATTTCTTCTCTTCTGTGTCAGAATTCGGCACGCGCTCGTGAGGGTAACAAACCCAGATGCGCTGTGCCTTGTTTACAAGCAGAGCAATGCACACGCATGTGTTGTGATACTCTTGTGAATGCGTGTCGAATTCTGACACAGAAGAGAAGAAATTGTAGAATAAAGAATTGGAGAATCGTTAGTTTTGTTTTCTTTGCGCACAAAAAGTATTCTTGTAGCTTCATAAAATTACGGTTGAACCACTAATGTGTAAAACATGGACTATTTTAATGATGTCCTTACTACCTTTCTGGGCCTTGAACGTGGTAGTTGTGTTGCAGAAAGCTCTCGGATTTCATCAGAAATATCTTAAGATGAACGAAGGTCTTACGAGTTGAGTAATTATTGACAGAATTTTCATTTTTGGGTGAACTATCCCTTTAAAAATTAAAGTTAAAAACGTAAAAAGGGTGATAGAGGATCCAAATAATCCAAGTAATCCATAACATACATTAGAAAGCAATATTTCCTTGGCCATTTTTCAATGGTACTTTTAGTTAGTTGTGGTATTTGACTCTGAGGGGGCTTTCAGCAGATTTATTATCCCATGGCAACAAACCAAGATGAATGTGAAGAATGTCAGGACAACATATAGAACTTGTCCATAAGAATGTTTGGGGAGGATAGCAAAGATGAACTGATAAAATACTGGGGAAGCAGCAGAGTTCTGGTGTGGAAGTTTTCAAAAGAGAAAGAATGAAAACGGGGGGTCGATGTGTGGAGGGAATTAGGTGAAGGGGGATGGGTAAGAGCATGGGGGGCTTTGATAATATGAAACAAGATGCATATGGAGAAAGTTACTGAATGTTACCATGGCTGACTCTGTTCTGTACTCAACACTACTTGATTCATAACTGATTTACACACAGAGCATCTACAATCAGTAATCAGCACTCACTGCGCTAATCTCAGCACTAGCCTACTCTACTGGAAAAAATAGTGCTCTTTTCTATAATGATCATGAAATTGCAATAAAAATGGCTGTGTGCCATGAGTGAAAAATAAAAGATTTAAAAATGAGCAGAAAAAATGTCTCATGAGTGCAGCGTTCTGCATTGAAGTGTGTGTTTCATTGCATGGTTTTTGTGTCTGCAGTTGCAGCTCATACAGCTGTAGCACAGTTCGTATCTCCAAGGCAACAGTCTGTGATGCAGGGGGAGCTGGGTAATGCAGTGACATAACACACTTCCCTGTAGGCAAAAAACGTTGCAGTTATGTCTTCATCTAATATATGACTCCAGTGAAAAATTATTGTCCCTTTATTTTGCTAATTTCTGTGGTACGTTATAAACTTCCTTCAGCATGACTTGAATGTTGTTGTTGTTAATTTAAAGCCAGTTAAAATTTATTTTATTAATTTATTATTTATTCATTGTCTTTTGGCTTACAGAGACAGTTCACCCAAAAACCTAAATTCTGTCATTTACTCAAACTCTTGTCATTCCAAACCTGGATGACTTTATTTCTTATATAGAAAAAAATATTTCAAAAGAAGTTTTTGTGTATACAATGAAAGTCAATGCAGTCAAAAACAACACTGGACCCCAGTGACAAAAAACACAGAGACATTTTCCAAAATATCTTCACTATAAAAAAAATTTGGTGTAGGAAAAAATATTTTGCTTCGAAACTGGAAGAACATTTCACAAATAATTATAAAGAAATGCAAGTAACATTGAATTAAACATGAAATTTTGAAGTCGAAAGACAGAAATAGTATTTTCTTATAAAACTTATTCTAATAATCTTTGTTTTTACAACTTCAGTTTTTTTTTTTAGTATAGGGACCAATTCTAACTATTAATAGGCATGCTAATAAGCAACTAGTTAATCCTAATCCTACCCAATACTTAAACTTAACAACTACCTTACTAACTATTAATAAGCAGCAAATTAGACGTTTATTGAGGCAAAAGTCATAGTTAATGGTTTGTTAATAGCGAGAATTGGACCTTAAAATATAGTGTGACCTTTTTTTTCTTGCAGTGTTCTTTTGTATTTCACAGAAGAAAGGAATGCATTAAATTTGTAACAATGATTATTTGCAAACAGGTTTCCCCCAACAACTCTCATTGGTTGACCAAACTGGTAGTCCCAACCCAGATTCGGGCGATTGGCTGATTCGTTTTGGTTGGGAACAAAGCAAGGTTTTAAAAGTGCAAAGACCAGCAACGTTCATGCTTTTCAAGGAAATCAACTTTGTGAGTGTCACTGCATATTAAGCTGAGATTGTATTTTACCATCGAAAAAATTACACACCTCAGTTTGAAGCAGGATTGCTTTCAAAGGAAAAGAATGAGCACTTAAAGCTTCATCCATGGACGCATGGAGTCTCCTTTTATCACTTCTCTATGAGGTGTAATCTCGGCACCTGCGCAGTGAATAAACTAATAATATTTCGCCTCACAGCTTCTGCAAAGTGTTTTTGTCTGAGCTCTTCTTCGGTAGTCGGTCCCGTCTCTTTTATGGTATGGCCGGTGGCTGAGGCGCTAGAATGTATCGCATGGCATCGGTGGGACGGCTAATGATGCGAGCAGTGGCAGTCACCCGTGTACCTCCTGACTGATTGCTGCCTTTGTGTACGGCCTCCCTAATGAGGCAGGCCCGGCTCACGACAGATATATAGGGCCATATCGCTGCGTTACAAAGCAGTTTATTGTCATTTATGCCACCATTAATGCCATGGGGAAGTACTGCGCTCATACTTACGTTCACTCAAGTTTCTGCGCACCATTGTTTCTCTGCATTTCAGCTTCAATTAAGCCCTCCCATAAGGAGGTAATGGGCTTTCATGGGCCACTTGAGAAGCTGTGTGCAAACCCAGAGAGGACTGAATGAGAGCAGGGGCTCTCTGCTCCCGTCTGTCTCGGGGGAGCACCACCCACTATGCTCTCATCCACGGTCGGGGATGTTTCAAAGCCCATTCACCTGATGGCATCCCCTGGTGAACCCTGGGACTTTCCACGTCTCTCTTGACCAGTCCAAAGAGGCCTTATAGCAGACAAGGACCTGTTGAAACATTGATATTTGACATCTGAAGTTGTTAGAAGCTCCATGGAATTAAGTTTTACATTTCCATTACCCATGCATTTTCATGTCTTTTTTTTTTCAAATTTGTAAATGAAGATTATTGGAGTATGTTTTTACAAGAAAATACTGTTTCAGTCTTTCTTCTTCAGAATGTTAATTGATGTCAATTCAGTGTGTTTCCTTTCTAATTATATGTGAAATTTAGAAGCAAATAATGTTTGAATGTCAATGGATTGACAGTCTATTAAAAAAATACAAAACAAAATGCAATTTATCAAAGAACACTTATTATGAAGTATGTAGTGTGACCAACATAAAAAAAACAGGAAATGATATCATAGAGAGGACCCCTGCAGACCCTCATGACTGTATGTCAAGGTCAGCAAGTAAAAAAAAAATCCACTTGTAAAGCACTTGTAAAGTGCTATTGCTATTTTCTTTTAAGTCAGCTGCATTTCTCAAATCTCAAAACAGTCTGTTAGATTTGTGCAATTTCATCCAGTTCACAGTAATCAGTGACAATGAACAATATATGTAGAATGATATATGACATATTTATAGTATAAATATAAATTTACTAATACATTATTAAAGTTAAAAGTTGTATCTGTTAATATAAATAAACAGACCTGAGCTAACATGAAATAATTGCACTTTTGTTAATTAACATTAACAAAGATGAATAAATACTGTAACAAATGTATTGCTCAATGTCAATGCATTAATTAGCGTTAACTAACGGACCTTATTGTAGAGTGTTACTAAAATATCTTTAATGTATGAATTATGTAGATAATATAAAAGAATATAATGTATTCTGATTTATTCATTATATTTCTGAGTGAAAATTGTTTCAAAGTAAAACCTACACAATAGGTAATGTAGGATATTGTAGCTGTGTCAATGATATAGTACAATCTATTAAAAGAAAATTCACTTTACAGAAAATAACTTTGATGTATGAATCATGCAGATAAGGAAACAATAATGAATTCCTTGAATAATTGCACCTTATATTTTAATTACTTTTTTACTTGTACTTTCTTTCCTTTATTGTTTGAAACAGATGCTAATGTCAACACACAAAAGCCATGAGGTAAATGGTAAAAGTAGCCCAACATTAACCGTTCCATTTATGGAAAAAAAAAAGTTTAATTAAAAATGTTTAAACTGTTCAATATAATATACGTTTACTATTTAATAATAATAATTATAGTGTGTACACACATGAATTCAAGGCGTACATTTTTTAGAATCAAGTTCATTTGACCTTTTTATGACAAGGCAATTTTGGTGAAAGTTGTAAAATGGCATGTGGTACAACTCTCCAGAAATTTAAAACTTTCTTTTAAGCATATTTAAAAACTTTTCTAACCAATTATCAATTAGGCCTACTTGATGATTAAAGCCTTCCACAATTTTCGAGCCATTCAATTGAAACTTGTCTTAAAAATGGTGTAAAAACATTTACAAAAAACTAGCATGAACACAAATGCTGCTTTTTCTCTATCTCGGGCACTCTTCTATCTATGTCAGTGACCCATGTGACGGTGTCCTAATGAAGGCTGTTCCGGGCGGGCGCGGCAGGGGCACGGTGTGGGCAGGATGGAGGGGCAGGGCTCCAGCCACTTTGATGTCTGCCGGTCCAGTCACGCCTGTCTGCTCCGCTCACGGCTCAGGGGACTCCGTGGGACTTCGCAGCCCTCTTTTAAACGGGCTGGTTTGAAGTGAGGGACCCCCTGCCGCACACAATAAATGAACGCATACCTAGCTGACGGCCGTTTGTGCCGCGAGAAGAATGGCAGGAAGGGAAGAGGAGGGACGGGGGGCGAAAGTGCATTTGAACTTGGCCGAAACCATCTGCAATTTCCTCTGACTCTGCGTTAGTCTTTCCATCAGCATGTCCGCCGCATTAGGACTCGTGTTCGGCTTCATTCACGAACAACATGAATTAATTGTAGACGGTGTGCTTTTCAGCGAGAAGCACATATGCTCCGCGCACCGCGTTTTGTAAAACACATGAGCCGATCACATGTCGTGCATGTCTTCGGTTGACTTCCAGCACGATGTAGTTTCTGCCGCTCCGACAATGCCGCCTCGCTTGGCTAACGCATTGTTCCGTGTGTGGGAACCTGCCTCCTATATTAATAAACAGGAGAGCCCCCTTCACGCACCCTCCCGTTTTCCCCCTCACTTTCTGTCCACATAATAAAGACTCTTATAATACGAGAAAGGACGGTAGGGAAGGAAGAAAAGAGGAAGAAAGTTGCGCACTCTTAACACTTCAATGGAGCCCCGTGCTTCAGCACACACACATCTCTGCCTCTCAGGCTGCTTTTGACAAAGGACAAGGGAAATGCACAGATCAAAGCCGCAAAGCCGCTACCACACACAGCTCTGCTATATCGCCCGTGTGTGTGTGTGTGTGTGTGCGCGCGCGCGCGGATGAATATACAGTAAGCTCAAGCAGATCTCTAATGCCCTTGAACAGTCTCAGGTGAGGACAGCATCTATTGACACAGCAGGAAAATACTTCGTTTGCATATGACGTGCGATAAATTAAACCGTTTCCAAAAGAATTTGAAGTAAATTAAATTGAAACAAACCATAAATTAGTCTAGCACTTAAACGATTGCAAAAATTAGCCAGCACTTGAAAGAAAAAAAAATGCTTTCTGACTAATCAAACCAAACAAATCATTTGTTTGTCCTTGTGCATCATATGATCTAATTAAAAAGAAACAAACAGCAGGAAAATGGTTTTATGAGGCAGAAAATTCCAATCAAGGACTGTAATTTTTCGTTTTAAAGATTAGGGGTTTTTCTTTGAAAATCTGTTAATAATTCAATCTTTGCAGTTTTACAAATAAACAGGTCCAGGAATATTAGTTAATGTCATGTATGCTGAATACTAGGCTTTCAGAAAAGTTAACTGAATTCTTACATCTCATCTAAGTACATTTTTAAAAGTAAATCTGAGTAAAAAAATTGTACAGAAATATACAGTTTGTGCAAAATAAAGTACAAAATAGCTCAAGCTTTTCCCTTTAACAAGACTTTTTTTTTTTTTGATCGTTAGTTTTGACTAATTTGGGAAATCACAGACAGTTTTTTTTAATCTATAATAAAGTTTATAATAAAATAAATAAAGTTTATCTATAAATGACTGAAAATATCTTTAACCAGTCTCTTTGTGTGCTGGAAATGAATTGTCATTGAAACTATATGAAATTTCTTGACAGAACTAAGACAAATACTAGTTGCTTTGCCTTTCTCAAATGAAACTGGTAATAATTATAATATGATCATTAGAATTATTATTTAAACTAAATTCAGTCCTGAAATGTTTAACTCAATTAAATTGGTCATTTCTGCTATTTAGAAAAAGCTGTGTTACGTCAAATGTCTGATCCAGAGCCTCGTGTTGTACTGTGAAGTGATGAATTCATCTTGCAGACGTGGCAGGGCTCCAAGTCTGTTCAAAAGTGGCACTCTTAATTCAACATGGTAATGCATGTCCTGCATATTTGCTTGTTTAAAAGGAAAGTGTTGCTCGGCTTGGAATCCAATTCCAGAGAACCTTTTTCTGGAACTGGAAAGAGCCGTATCTGCTATTTATAGCCAAGCACAGAAAACACATTCAGAATCCTCCTTGATGCATGAAATCACACTGCCATATTTCACTTTAAATGAGGGAGAGTGACATCACTGTCTCGGACAAACACACAGCGACATTCAGCTCCAAAAATCGCACAGGCGTGACTTCCAACAGTTTGTAACACTTTCAGGTAAAACAGTGTGGCAGAATCACGGTGTGCTTTTCACAGTGATTTAGCAGTATATTACTATAGTGCTTAAATGAGAGCTTTAAAGAGAAATGCTTTGTCTTTGTTCTCTCTCCATTTTCTGAGTACAAACCTCCATAACACTAAGAAAGCCATTGACGACAAATGAACAGCTCAAAACAAACAGATGAATAATCTCAGAGTGGAAAAAAACAAAACCCTCACCTCTGGCATGGCCATGTTCACAGAGAACACTGCTCTTCATTCAAAGTACCTGTAGGGTTTACACATGGCAATATTTTCAAATTCCCAACAGAAACGTGTCTGGAAAAGGGTAAATTTAATTTGAAACGTTTGTGTGCACATCTAGAAATAGTTCCTAATCCTTTGTATGAACAGTGTTTGCAAATTCATAAAAAGACACAGTTGACAAAGTGACGAGGAAAACAAAACAAACAAACAAACAAACAAAAAAACAGGAAAAAAGCACAGGATCAAATCAAGACATACATTCTTAATTTTTATCATACAGTGGGGTATAAAACTTCATATACTGGAATTTATAATTGCATTTAAAATTGGGAATATCAGAGTATTGTGGGATTTAAAAAAGTAAAACAAATTTATGTGACACTAAATTATGAAGTCTTTAATGTTCAAAAACTCACAAATTGTTAGGCTGAAATATAATTTGCAATAATAATAATAATAATAAAAACAGTTTTTAAGTGAAAAAACAAAAGCTTAGTCACTAGTGAACAAATGTTTTAAGTAACAACAAGAACAGTACTACAATTAACACACTTGAATTAAAAACGTTTGGGCTTTATACTCCTTTTATCCAGGTTATTTTGGGATAAATCAATAAACAGAGCATTTTGTATCATAGTCATAAAGAAAGCAGTGGTACTTCAGATTTTGTACAGAATGACAATATCTTCCACGTCATCATGATATAGCGCCTGCATTCAGGTAATATTACTCTTTTCTGGATGCTGCTGAAGCTGGATGAGCAAAACCTGAAATGATCACTTTCTTGTCAATTTAACAAACATTGCATGTAGCAGACAGATTGTGTATTTGCAGGAATGTTCAAATTTGCTGCAGGAAATAAACTTTACAAAATGTCCTGAGAAAATACTTGGAAACTTAAGCGAGACATTATGATTTTATGCGCTACATAAAATCAAAAATCAAAAAATCAAACCAAGTAGCACTTGTAAACAAACGATGCTGGGGTTCCAGAAATAGCTTGTGCTATTTTAGTTATAGCATATTATTTCAGTTATTACCAACTCATTTTAGTGGATGTATGAAGACAGTTTCCATCAAGATTTCACAGATATGGATATATCTTGTGCTCACCATTTATGTTAGTCAAAACATTTTAAACACCATTTTCCTTTTATAGTTAATTATTTTAAATTGTTCTGCAGTGCAGCAAATTAATTTTAATAGTAGCAATATTCCCTGTAAAAAAAATTCCACATATTTCAATTTAAAAACTTTAGTTGCTGCCTTAAATTTTTAAGTATAATCAACTTGGTTGTAAAAGTCAATTCAACTTAACATTAAACCGACTTAAAAAGTTGAACTTCATATAACTTCAAAAATCATATAATTTTTTATAGTGTATTCGTGCCCCAATTAATAAGGTTATACAAAACACAAGATACTGACGAAACAATCTAGAGGAAGTGCAGCTGTTTAATAACTGGTTAACACCAACAACAGGCTGGGTCTAGCCGGAGAAGCCATTGATTAGGACATGCAGGCAGAAGAAACACTGTGTCCTAATATAAATAGCCTGTGCAAGAGCATGCCTACTGACAGATTAAAACATCTTTGAAGTCTGCCATACATCACTTGAAACTCCCATCTTGGTTTTAAAGCTAATACGCTTAAGTCTTCCAGCAGTCAAAGCTGCTCCTTCACGAAATTTTAATCCCGGCTTTGATGATTTTTTATGTACTGCAGGAGAGAAAAGGAGAAAAAAAAACTGTTAAAGTTGTACCGAAACTTTTACACACAGACAAGCTTTGTATCTGTATATAGAGACCAGAGACTAGACTAGCTGACCACCATTTTCCTCAAGCCTGACACTCACAAATATGCTTAAAAACCTCACCTGAAAAATAACATAGCAAACTGTTATATAGTTTCTATAGCAACACACTGAAAATATCCTTGCTATTAAAGTGGCTAATAAATAATTAGAAATAGATACAGAGTTCTGTGGATTCCTGCTAACATACGCAGGGGTCTTCAGAATTCACATAACAAACCAGTTGCTGAGAATCAAAGCAACATCAGTAATGATTAGTAAGGAAAAATGAGAAGCGGAGGATATTAAAACTAAATGAATGTGGCCGACAGCGCTATGGGTTTATTACCCCTGCTGAAAGAAAACAAAAGTGCCCTGGAATTGACCACAAACAAACAGAACGCATTAAACTAAAACAAAGATTGAACACTCCAGTCAGCACAAACGCAAAACAGCCCATTATCCTTGTTATTGCTTAAATAAATATGCTGTTTAAAAAAAAAATCATAATTGCTGAACGTTGAGGGATGAAGGTGTCCAAGCAACCGAACAAACTTTTAGTGAAATGTTTTGCGAAAGACATTCATCAGTTTTTAAATGTCTGAATGCATTTTAGAGCCTCTGTGTATGTGGTGCATTTAGAAAATAAGCTATTGATTTATTCCGATTGTATGATAAGAATTGTAAACTGGCAATTTTCTTTTGTAATAATTGCTGTTAACTGATACAACTTTTTTGCTTCTAACTATCTAAAATCTGTCTTGATATATGTCCAAACATGTTTTATATTTTAAAGCTCCTTTAAATACCCTCAAAAGAGACGATGATTTTAAAGCAGGAAGCTCCATTTAAATTTGAAATGGATAGTATTGCTAAAGCCTGCATGAAAACAAGCCCTTCCCCCATGGCTTTTGGCCCACTGTCCCCGTTAACCTGCCTTCACTCATCCTTGAGAGCCGAGAAAACAAAGAAGCCGCAGAAAGCCGAAGCATTTCATCGTTTATTTCTTTTACATTCATTTTAATTTGTGTTTTGCAGATTTAATACAAACAAGACAAAGTCAGGAGATTCGACACCGACGTCAGAGAGCGGGGAGCCAGCAACTGGAAGTGTTTTAGGAAGGTGAGAGAGGGAGACTCGGGCCCCCACATCCATACGGGGGGTTTATTACAGTCAGACGGGCATGTCGTGCCTGCGCAGGGTCAGCAGGTTTACGCAGAAAAGCCTCCTTGGGGTCTGATAATGTAACAGCCATTTGCTACGCCATTGTCGAAGTGTTTTCTTGAACTCGCGGAGCCTAAACATCTGAAAACATACCAGGTTTCAATGCATAACGATTAAGCAAAAGCATGTTATATTCAAAACAAAAGGACCGTAAATTACAGACACAAACAGACAAAGGGCTTATTATCACTCCAGGTCTTAAACTGACAAACGCAGGGAGCTATCGCTCACGGTGGTCTGGAAAAGCAACAGCTTTCCAACATACGTAGCCTTGGGATTTCCTGAGCCTGTCAATAAAGTTATAAATAAGGAACATCGGTGAGGCACCAATATAAAGGCAGTTACATTTACTGGATGCTCCTAAAAACATTAGGCAGACAAAAATTTGTGCTGAGCCCTGGAAGGAAGGCCGCGCCAATCGTAGATTTAGAGTTTGGAGCTGATTTCTTCACAAATCAATGGGGTGCGGTCACTCGCTCACATGCAAACATTCACACACGAACACACTCGCGTACACAACGGCATTCACACGTTCGCTTACCCAGAAACACTGACGCTTCATAATACAATAAGTAGGCCAAAAGCCATGCGAGGATAGGATTCGGAGAGTGTGTGAATAAAACAAAAATGACAGCAGGAGGGAAACTGAGTGGGAGAGAAAGAGACAGACAGACAGAGACTAAGAAAAAGGGCAGCCCGTGCACACATACACAAAAAAGAGAGAATCGGGCTCGTTCTATTTTGGTTGCTGTCAGCTCGAGGATAATCTGTCGAGGCTTTCCTGACTGAGATGGCAGACTAAGAGCAGGCTTAGTCCCTGAGCCATCTCACCATTCCCCTCACACACATCTTCACCGCGACCTGCAACTGCACTTTAAACCTCAAACACGCACACACATCTCCGCCGATGACGACAAACCTGAGATTTGTGTCTTTAAAAACGTAAAAATGCTGAAAATGAAAATAGCCATTCAAAAAGGGGATACTGGGGCTAACTGTCACATGGAGAAGTTGTACAATCAAACAGTAACAATGAGATTTGGCATTAAAAGTACAACGGTTTCGTTTCCAACACATTTTTTTAAAACCCTCTTCATTTCTGCCATACTAATTAAAATGACATTTTTCTTCAGACAATAACCATATTGTAATATTGTTGGATCAACAAGTGAATACCAAGTGTTAGGTATATAATAGCTTTCACATTTAAACTGAAAGGATAAACTGTGTTTTTAAAAACATTAAAAAAAAAATTGTTATACACTTAGACAGTTGATTAATTTCAATATTCTTTGCCATAAAAATGTTGTGATATTTTTATATTTTAACCTTCACATATTTGTTTAATGACTTTGTTTCATAATCATTTAGTGTTTACATTTTGCTGAAAAGCTAATAATAAAATGTTTAAAGGCAACTCACCTATATATATATAAGCGATTAATCACGATTAATTGCATACAAAGTAAGTTTTTGTTTGCATAATGTGTGTTCTGTGTATATTTATTATGTATATATAAATACACACACATACAGTATATTTTTTACGTCTATATTTATATTAATATAATTTTATATTATAAATAAATATATTTAATATATAAACAACATTCTTCTGAAATATATACATGCATGTGTGTGTATTTATATATATACATAAATATACACAGCACACATATATTATGTAAACATATATATTTATATTTATATTTATATATATAGAGAGAGAGAGAGAGAGAGAGAGCGCATCTATATATAAAGAGCTATAGCTTCGAGATGTTCAATTGTGTTTTCTTAGCAAAGACTGTCTGTATGTGTCTAAACAGAAGCTGATTTTCAAAAATAACCCAATATGAAGTGAAAAGCATGACAACTAACCCGTCGTCTTTAAAGCTTATTTAAAACCCATCATTAGGGCAATGTTTGAAAGGCAGTCTATGTAAAGTCTAGAAATTTCAAACCTCTAGAGATTATTCACTAAAAAGCTTTATTTTATATATCTGTATTTTGGGGTTGCATTGGTTTTCTTAATATCAGGACAAGCCAGCGCTGTGTATTATGTTGTCCCGGAGGTTGAGGAAAGGAGAAGACGTGCTGTCCATCCAAAGCAGGCATCTCTGGACGCACGTCTGACATGTTTTCTAAGCAGAGGACAGGAAGGACATTCTGAGGCCGATGGCTCACACCCAGCCTGCCCTCTGTCTCTCTGTTCAGGTTAGTCAATAGTCACAAACACAGACAGTGACAGTCTGCCTCCACAGCACCCACATCTCTCCCTGTGCCGCTCTCCACTTCAACAACGCCACCGTCTCAATCCTGCAGCTGTCCAAAGAAAATATGCAAGTCATTTTGGTTTTTAATGAAAGAAAAGTAAATTAAATTAAAATAAAATTTAACATCCTCAGACAAATTCAAAAAGCCTCTTGACAATAAATAAAGTCGAGACAAAAAAGTTCCTATATGACGGACCCTTAGAAAAATGGCAGCATAGAAGTAATTTTCAAATTTTGGCAGGTATCTGAAACCACATTTAATATAATATAATATGATATAATATCCTTCATGCATTTTAAAAATATCTAAAACATCCATTTATTAAACAATACGGCTTCAATATAGCATCAATAAATCAAAAACATCTCCCTTGTTAATCTTTAATAAACTCTAGTAGACAAACAAAAACAACAGCTTATAATAACAATAACTCAAATAATAATGAGAGATTACTTTGGCGTGCGAACAATGATCTGATAAGCCATTTGAACATCTGTTATCAATATTCTGGCCATAGTAGCACAGCAGCTCCAATCCTATAAGGTTATGTGAAGCTGATGCCAAACTAATTCAACATCAAATGAGATTGAGATACGAGAAGCTGAACTGCGTCCTGAAACAACAAAATAACAAAAAGCGTCTCATGCTCTGCCAAACACCATAATAGGTGGGCATGATTGCACCGCAGCAAAGAATTAAAACGTTTGACAGTTGAACACGTTTATAATATGCATAGACTTCCAGTGTGAATGAAGGCTTTGTGTGACATGTGCCATATAATTGGGAAGGCTTTAGGATACAGCTCTGGCAATCTGTAATACCCGTTACCAATGAGCATTGCCCTTTATAGCACTGGGGCCATTATTTCCTCAAGGTGCTTGTGGAAGTGTGAGAAACATGATTTGAATGTTCCTTTGTGCCTCATTTGACGGCAGCACACACACACACACACTCATGCAGCGCTGATGATGACAGAGTGAGAGACGGAGCTGCCACCATGCTTTTCTCGGCACTCGGAGACCTGGCCACTAGCTGCCCCTGGCAAATCGCTGAGAAACAAACGTCAACCACTGTCATGCAAATCGCACTGACAACAGTCACCACAGCGACACAATTCCTGGCTCCCGAGGGAACAGGGCCACAGCCAAAAGAGACAATGTTTATTAATGACAAATTAATCAGTCACCGAGTGTGATTACGGAGAGAATTACGTGCATAGAGGCGAAGATTGATTATCACGCTTAGAAATTCTGATTGAGTGCAAAATTAAAAGAACCAGTGAGGGTAATAAATGACATTTTGTTTATTTCACCCCAATTTATCAACACTTGTGCTAAATGTATGCCATCATTAAAAAGTTTGGGGTTGGTAAGATTTTTTTTTTTTGCAAGAAATTAATACTTTCATTCAGCAAGGATGCATTTAATTGATCAAAAGTTATTTCTGTATCAAATAAAAGTTGTGCTTTTGAACTTTCCACACAAAAATATCATAAGCAGCACAACTTTTTTTAAACACTGATAATAAGAAATGTTTCTTGAGCTGCAAATCAGCATATCAAAATGATTTCTTAAGGATCATGTGACACTAAAGACTGGAGTAATGTTGCTGAAAATTTAGTTTTACCATCACAGGAATAAATGACATTTTAAAACATTCATTTATTTTAAAATCACAATATTACTATTCTACTGTATTTTTATTCAAATAAATGCAGCCTTGGTGAGCAATAAGAAACCTCTTTCATTTAATTAAAGAAATGTCATTTAAAAATCTTACCAAACCCAGATCTTTGAACGGTAGTATTTTATTGATTATATCAGTTACAATAGGGCATTTCACTAATAACATTACTCAGAAAGTTCAGTTCGGATCCACAAATCAACTGCATCATTTTGGCAACCTTAAGTACAGCTGCTACAGTTTAATGTCCTTCCATTTTTAGAAATCTCTAGATTTGTCCCCATCCACTTCTAGAGCAATAATCAAATTTCAAGAGCTTGTCATTTTGTGTTGTTTGGTCACAGTGTAAAGAACAAAAATGTAGCCACACACATAAAAAACGACCTCGGGAGTTGAGTGCAAGTGCAACTGGAAAGCAGTAATCCTAATATGGCTTGAATGTGTTACATCACCTCATTAATATTCCTGACACAGGTAAATTGTGTCCCACTCATTTTTCAGATCTTTCCTTTGAGTAACATTTTTGAATAACTGATTAAACTAAGTTATTAAAAAAAAACAACTAACTAGCTAAAAGTTAATGGATATGAATGTAACAGGTAATCTCACACTACTAGCCACCGCAGCGTTTGAGTTCAATAAGGCCCAGTGAGATGAGGCAGAACAGGTCCGACCCAGCAGCACATTCCCACAGTAACTAAGGGGATTTCCAGGCTGTCTCCATATGAACCAACTGACCTGAGTGCAGTGAAAGGAATACTGTTCTGCTCGGTGAGCTCCACGGACAGTCCGGGACAGAGGATGAGAGGGCTGACCTATCCGTGCATTCCTGAACTGGGCAGGGCCGAGTGAAAGAGAAAGGCTTGTTGATATACACTGGTGACATTTCCCCGCTGGCTTAATTAGGTTAGGCCTTTGAGCTGATTAATCTTCCTATGCCTGTGCTGGTAATCCTTAAGCTGCTCTAACCTGTATTGAGGTCCGAGAAGCCAGCTTGCCTGCCTGTCTGCGCAGATGGCTATGCAGACAGCAAACTCTCTCGATGCTTATTATGAAAGAAAGCAGCTGAGCCTGCGTCGCAACTTTGGAGCAATGTAGATGCAGCCATTCTCCATCATACAGGCATAGTGGTTAAACGATATGGACCAGTGCTGATACCTAGAGTGAGATATAATGCTGATATTTGCTGATACAACTTGATGTTTATTAAAACATACAATAAGTAGCTTTATTTAAAGTTATTTTACAAAGTCTTTAGCAAATACTCAATAAAATAACTGAAATAGAGAATGTTACTGACAGGGCTGTTGGTTGATTTTGGAATTGACACAGGAGAGAACCTATATTACACCTTTGTAAGTTGCTTTAGATAAAATCATCTTTTAAATGTACTACTTCTGTTCATCAAAAAGCATAGGGCAGTCAGCTGATGCCGATAATGTCAAAATAGTCAAATATCGGTCGGTTATTCAGACTGACTGATATATCATTACTATGATTGCTCTCTGACTACACACACACAGCTGTGCTCTTCTGCATCATTAATCAGTGCACTAGCTGTAGCCTACCCTTGTCCCGAGGGAAAAAGTATTCAGGAATGTCGCATGTGGATGAAGGTATGACAGACACACACATGATCATCTACTTCGTGTTCACATAAGAATCACTGAAATGCATCCTTCACTTCTGAATATACATGTGCATTCAGTCTGCCCACTTACTCCAGAAAGTCCATTAGAACAATGGAGAGCCTGGACAAGCACATACCTTCTCCATGTGACGGCTCAGTAGGTAGACATTCAGCCACGACCTCCCTTACATTATAGGTCAATAGCAATGAGCACTGTAGAAGCATTATTTTAGGTCTCAGGATAGAATTTGGATCAATTTCACCTTCCATTTATATGTCAACCAAATACTAAGCAACACCACCTGTGGGCATGGAAAATATTGTTGCTTCTGACAGACAACGTGCTTTCCACACCATCTTGCCATGATTTATTTAAAAAATAAATGAACCCTCTGGTAAACAATCGCACTTGCATGTGGTCACCATCATGAGTCCGGACTCTTTTTTAAGAGAACCCAATCAGAGTGATCGGTGTTGGCTGGTTGTACAAGGAATAATCACTATTCTAACCGACATACTAAGTAATAATCTCTTTCCATCAAACAGGCTGCCTTTGCACTAATTTTAGACTTGATGTACTTTAGCATTTCAGAAGGACGTTTACGGACACTCCTATGGTGGACTGGGGCAAATCTTTCACCGTGGTAGGTGGGACGATGGATATGAAGCCTCAGCAGATCAAATGGTCCCGACTGGATGGATCTGTCTGGAAGTGTGTCAGACGGCTCGGTGCTGCTTAGCCATGGGCGTCACCCACCCTGGCGCTGTCTAACACTCCACCTGCACAACGTTCCTCACTGCGGCAGGCTTTGTTCTAAGCCAGTAAACCTGTCGCAGGCTGCCTTAAACGCGATTGTATGGCTTCCTCCATGTTCACCGGTCCACCTTAAAAGTGGGCCAGGCTCGGGGAGGCTGTCCCAGTGCCAGTGGAGTGCAACGTGAGCGCAGAGAGACAGGAGTGAACAATAGAGCTGCAGCCTAGACGCCAGAGCACAGCACTGCAGAGACTGGGGTAAAGCCAGTATTATGCCATGCTATGGGGACCGGCTACTACAAGCCTTTCGTTGTCATTTGGAAAGCCTCAGAAATGTGTGTGAGAGCTTGACGATTTCCATTGGAAATTCAGCAAGCAATCTAAGCAGAGCGTACCAGACAAATCCTCTTAGAGAGCAAGAGCATGGCTACCTGGACATGTACCAAGACAAAGTGCTACGCTGCTGGCTAGCAAAAACCGTCACACCTCAAACCCCAAAGTGTTCGATGGCTTCAACAGTAGTGACAGGGTTTGTGATGAAGAGAGTTTTCTTTGAATGTGACAGTGGGTACCGACAGATAGAGAGAGGTAGGGAGACAGCCTGTGGGTGTATTGGTGGGTAGAGAGAGAAAGACAGACAGGGATGTGGGCGTGATGGCACCATGCATTATACGTACGATGCAGCGGTCGATGCCTTAAATGAGGCAATGCACCGTCCATGAACTGTGGGCAAGCCTTTATCTCATTAAGCAGCCTCTCACACTGTCTCTCTAAATGCCAAAAAAAGGTCTTAGACTGTAAAGGTGTTTGTGTAGAGACTGCAATAAATACTCTCTGGCCTCATTTTGCGTCATTCCTTTGTTGAAATGTTGCCGCAATGCCATTTCAAACAGCAGTCAGACATGCCACAATAGTGGATAAATGGTCCACTAACACACTATGGAAATGGAACGAACCACGAAGGAGCGTGGGTGAACTCTCGACAACCCCATCTCTCGACATTTACGCTCATAACACAATGCTTTTCACCAAATTTAATGAATTGGTTGTAGGGGTGATGTCCTCCAGTTGCATATCTTTAAGGTCCAGTGCCTTAAGAGATATACATCTAGGTTAGCCAGCAACCAAAAATGTAAGGCCCTGTCAGCACTTGCATACCACAGTAGCCATGCTACATGCTAAAACCACGTCACATAGCGTGAGGGACTTACACACACAAACACACATGACTCAGCACACATTAAAAAGATGACGTTCACATCTACAAAGTGAGCAGTTGAGGGCTCTCTGAGGTCAAACACAAGTGTACCGAGCCTTTAGCATGACGCTCTCCATAGTACTTTGTGCTGCTCTCAAATGAAGAGATGTGAAATTAAATGTGAATAAATGTAAGATATGGTGGGATAGTGTACCCAAAAGTTCTGTCATCATTTATTCACCCTCAAATCGTTCCAGACCTATGTGACTTTCTTCTGTAGGACACAAAAGAAGATATTTTGAAAAATGTCTTGGTTACCATTGACTTCCACTGAATGGAGAGTCATTTCTCAAAATATCCTCTTTTGTGTTCCACACAAATCACACAGACTTAGAACAACATCAGGGTCACTAAAGGATGACAGAGTTTTCATTTTATCCCTTTAACATACATTCAATGCCTGGCAGCATTTGAAATTAAATTCAAGAAATGCAAAGGAATCAGATTTCCTCTTTCTAACCATATCCCTCCAACAATGAACCCTCAGCTGATCCTACCCACTAGAGCATCACATGACCTGTATGCCGGCATTTCTTCAACGCCCCCCCCACCCCACCCCCCCACCCATGCACACTGTCCCTTTATACACA
>JAFVLL020034020.1:0-37516 GCA_021397915.2 Tor tambroides
ATATATATATATATATATATATATATATAAAATATAATATAATATATTATATTATATTATATTATATTATATTATATTAGAAAGTTCAGTGATTATGCTCAGTGATTGCATTGCATAAACTATTGGCTCAGTGTGGTACATTTTTTATGTTCCCTTATGAATATAATGAATAAAATATTAAACTTGTGATGTTTCAAGATTTTATATCAGTCAGTGTTCTTTTATCACAATATCCAAATTAAGTTTACGCAGGTG
This sequence comes from Tor tambroides, assembly GCA_021397915.2. Lineage (NCBI taxonomy): Eukaryota > Metazoa > Chordata > Actinopteri > Cypriniformes > Cyprinidae > Tor > Tor tambroides. The sequence continues at coordinate 256 of JAFVLL020034020.1, forward strand.
AATTTTAAACAATTTCACTACTTTGAGCATTAAGGGATAGTTCGCCCAAAATGGAAAATTCTGTCATTAATTACTCACCCTCATGTCTTTCCAAACCCGTAAGAACTTCGTTCATCTTTGGATAAAGATATTTTGATGAAATCTGAGAGCTCTCTGACCCTCCATAGACAACAATGCAACTGTAATGGTCCCAGATCCAGAAACGTAGTAAGGACATCAGTAAAACAGTCCATGTGACATGAGTGACTCAACTTCAATTTTGCAAAGCTACGAGAATACTTTTTTTGCGCAAAGAAAACAAAATAACATAATTTATTGGGGGGGGGGGGGGTATGAACGTAATCTGCATAATCAGTGTTGTTTGGCTTAGTGGAAAGCATGAGTATGCCTTGTGATACTCTCTAAAATAGCAGAAGATGTAACTTGGGGGAGAAGAATGGTTGAGTAAATTGTTATTTTTGTTTTCTTTGCGCAGCTTCGCAAAATTGAAGTTGAGCCACTGATGTCACATGGACTGTTTTACTGGTGTATTTACTACGTTTCTGGACCTGGGACCATTACAGTTGCATTGCTGTCTATGGAGGGTCAGATAGCTCTCCGATTTCATCAAAAATATCTTAATCTGTGTTCTGAAGATGAATAAAGGTCTTACGGGTTTGGAACGACATGAGGGTGAGTAATTAATGACAGAATTTTCATTTTGGGGTGAACTAACCGCAGATGTTGCTATTCATGAAACTTGAAAAAAATAAAAGTAATTAAAAAAAAACAAATCTCAGTTAAAAAAAAAGAAAGCACAGACCCAACCACAGACTTAATAATAATGGTGAATACAGAGATAGTAAGAAAATAACTTTGATTACTGTATACTTCATACCAGTTCCCAGAAATGTAACATTCACAGACATTTTTATATATTTATTCCACATTTTCATATATTGGCCCTGTGGAGGTGGGTGGTGGATAAAATGTACAGGCTTTTATATGTATTTCATGATGCATGTGCGAATTAATAAATGATGGATTAGAGATGTCTTTTTTTGTTGTTCTGTGTTGTTCATGCTTCTGCATGCTGTTTTTTTCAAAGGCTTTCAAAAAGTTGCGGGGATGAAACTGACTTTAGTAAAAGGCAGTAATAACATCCCACCCACATCTGCAAAAAACACATATGAAAAGCTTATTCTTATTTCTTTGAAAAATGTGTCAGAGATGAATGTAGTGATGGGGTGGAGACCGAGAACTCTTGATAAATGCAGTGGTGCCTGTTTTCAATTTCATTAGAAACCTGACATTTGAGAAACACCGGTCAGATCACAGACCAGAACAGAAAAATGAAGTTCAACACTGCTTTGACTGTTGCTGGAGTCATACTTCTCTACCTAACAGGTAAGAGCTTATAAAGAGCCTACAACATGACAAAATCAGGTGTACATCTTATTCTGATTGTTTCAACTGTTTAATCACTGACAAGCCATTTAATTCCTTAGAACTTCTGTAAACACACTTGACAATTTATGTTTCTCATAACTGTAAAAACCTTTGGATCTGAAGACTTAAGGTAAAATGCTGGAAATTGGTTTTGTAGATAATTTGCATAATTTATGTATTTTAGTGGATGAATTTAATTCATGTAAATTCAAAGATGGCAAGAATTATGATACAGTTGAGTGACGTTGAAGAAGCTGAAAGATACTTTTTAATTTGTCTAATATTTTGATCACTACATTAATCCAATTCTTTTAGTTATGTTATAGATTTGATAACTTTAACATTATCCCAAAATGTGGACAATAGCTATGATTATAAAGAATGAATAGTGTCTAAACTTTTATGAAATAAAATATTAAAATACTTGAGCAAACTACTCATTCATTGTTGGAAAACGAACACAAAGAGAGGAGCACAGTTACTCTATATTCAGCTACTCTCACTAAATGTTTATGGCCATTTTAAAAGAAATATCCCTATACACAGAAATACCCCTATACAAACACGGAAGTATTTAATTCACAAATGCACTGCATGTAAAACTAAACTGATTTAGGGTAGTAAGTTTATTCACGTCATGAACGTGAAATCATTTAACAGGTGTTTTGGCCAAATCAGAAACATTATTATCGAGGTAAAAGATTGTATCTTGTTTTCGTGCTAATATGCACCAATGCTGTTGAATCAGGTGAAACAGTGATTGAGGGCTACACAAACCAGTTTATCAGCTCTGTCTGGATGATTGTCTGCTTACTTTCTTTGTCTTTGTCTTTGTTCAAAGGTTCCCTTTGTCAGTTAGATGGTAAGTTGACATAATGACTCAGAATGTTTCTTGTGTGTCAGTGATGCATTTTAGGAAGGAAATCTTTCTTTCTCTCATCAGTATGCGGCCGAGCCCCTCTCAGCAACAGGATTGTTGGAGGGGAGAATGCGACGGCAGGGAATTGGCCGTGGCAGGTCAGCATTCATCTCACCTTTCAGGACATCGACTTTGGCCATTTCTGTGGTGGGACTCTCATCAGTAAAGACTGGGTTTTGTCTGCAGCTCACTGCTTCCAGTGGTATGTTGAAAGCTTAAATAAAGCTTAAGATACATTTGTAAATTGATAATAGTGGGATTAAAGCAGACTTTATTTACAGGTTCAATGCATCTTACACTATGATGTATTTTGGTCGTCTGAACCAATCCGGCTCAAACCCTTATGAGACAAACAGGACAGCGAGTCGAATCATCAACCATCCTAACTTTAACTTGTCTACTATTGACAATGATATAGCCCTGATCCAGCTCTCCTCCTCTGTGGCTTTCTCTGATTACATTAGGCCGGTCTGTCTGGCGGCAGCTAATAGTATATTTGCTGCAGGTACAGAGAGCTGGGTCACTGGATGGGGCAAACTACAACCTAATGGTGAGAGAACATTTGCTTGCCAGTTATACTGTAAACCTCAAGAATTCACCTAGAAATGTTTTTAAAAGCCATAAACCTTGTCCTCTGATCTGTGTCACAGGCACCATGGTTCCTGACGTACTGCAGGAGGTGATGTTACCAGTTGTGAGTGACAGTGCCTGTAATAATGCTTATGGAGGACTCAACATAAGCATCACAAGCAATATGATTTGTGCTGGATTGTTAAATCAGGGAGGAAAAGGTGCATGTCAGGTAAGACATCGGTCATTCATTTGAACTCTTTTTAATCTAAAGCAATTTGCAAAACACTACTCACCAGTTTTGTCACCCGCAAACCTTTACACTTTACACTGCCATCCTCAATTAAGCCCAATCTTTACTGCACTGATCATGAACTCGTACTCTATGACTGCTTTCTGATACACTACCTGTAGCCTACTGCATAAACGGCTTAGTCATCTAATATTTTTTGCAAGACTATTCATCTACATACACAAAGTAAGTAAGACTTATTTGCTAGATTGGTCAAGTTCACACTTGCTTGAATGGGACTCGAGTCACACTTAAGTCACAAAAATAAAGACTTGCGACTTGACCTTGAAAAAGGTATGCCGGCCACAGAAAAAACAAACAAAAAACTTTTTGAGAGACACACTTTTACCATAGTATATGTGTACTGTTACTGTATACTGTCAGAGATATAAATGCTGAATGTTTGTCAATACAGGGAGACTCTGGAGGTCCAATGGTCAGCAGGAAAGGCTCCCTGTGGATTCAGTCCGGTATTGTGAGTTTTGGTATAATATGTGCGGACCCCACATTTCCCACTGTGTTCGCCAGAGTCTCTCCGTACCAGGACTGGATCAAGTCTTACACAGGCAGCAACCCGCCTGGATTTGTTGCATCCAACTCCATCTTCAGAAGCGTGCCCAACCTCTTCTTATTTCCCCTTTCTCTCACATTCTCCATCATTCCTTTCTCCCTCTTTCTCACTTCCTAAATACTGTTTGAAAAGTAATTCCCAGGATTATTTGATGAAGAAGACAGCTTTATTGTCAATGCTCTCATAAATACGAGAAAAGAGCAGTTATATTGTTATTTTTTGTCATTTATTCTTTATCTTTTTTAATGAGCTAAAAGGTTTGCTAGCCACACACTGATTTTTTTTAAATTTATTTATTTTTTTATAAATTGCATTGTGCAAAACGTGCAGGGTTCATGGGAATTAAACACAAATAGACTATTTGTTTGTCTTGTTTTAATTCACATGCACCCTGCATTTTTTGCATTATGTAGTTTATAAGATTCAAAAAATGTTTTGCTAAACTTTTTCAACCGGTACAGTGTGCAACTAGAAACCTTTTTGCTCATTTTCAGGTATTCACTTGGCTCTATGAACCTGAGGTAAAAGGACTTTTTTCCTGTTTGGAGCTCAGCCATTTTTGTCTTTTGTTTACATTTTTTCTTTATCTTTCTAAAAATGTACTATTCTTGAAAAGTTCACTTGTTGACATTATAAGATCATAATATATTTCAGCATGCTTCTGTCCTCAGATTCAGGATCTTTGCATAAATATTATATAATATGATATTGATTTATACACACACACACACACACATATATATATATATATACACAGATTATTTTGGTTTATATATCTGATAACCAGAGGTGGGTAGCAATGAGTTACACTTACTTCGTTACATTTACTTGAGTATATTTTGTGGGTAACTAATACTTTGAGTATATTTAAAGATGGTTACTTTTACTCAAGTACATTTTTAGTGAAAAAACGGTACTTTTACTTCGTTACTGTGGGCGACGCTCCTCTCGTTACTTTATCTTAATGGAATACAAGTTAAAAATGCTTCAATTTATTCCAAACGCGCCATCTACTTTTCTCTGGGCAATGAGCGATGCCCGTTCGCGAATGATTCATTCTGTTGAGTCAATTCTGTTCAAAGGCTTGATCAAACCAGTGAATCGGTTCGTGAATCAGTTTGAATGATTCGTCTGAAGCGGTTCTCACTCAGAGTTGTAACAGAACATCAAGAGCGTTGAAGATGTGGCTTTGGATCTACAGTCAATTGAAAGCAAATCTGCAAAGGCTATTGTTTGCTAGCTATGAAGATCTTCATTAGATGAACACCGTGTGTGTTGTCTACGGTTCCACAGGTATAGATTACAGTACACAATACCACTATGACAGTAACAGTTTGTTGAACATGTACCTTATACATTAAATACAATGTATAATTTATACATTAAATAAGCTATCAACGATCTATTAAATAGGGTTGGGTATCGTTTGGAGTTTTTTTCGATACCGGTGCCAAATCGATACTTTTAAAATGGTTCCGGTGCCTAAACTTTTCCTGAACCAATACTTATATTAAAAAAAAGTGAAATAAATAAATAATTCCCCAAAAAAGGATGGATTGGCCATTAGCACTATAAACACAATATAAACATTTTGAATGCTAAAACAAAGACAATAAACACTCAACTGCAACAATGTATAGTTTATCTGTGCTATTCAAGCCATCTCTGGTATTTTCATCATAATTAATTATATTTATAATCCATTGCTAATTAATGAATTCTTTTTACAGTAGCCTATGGAACATATTTAATGAACTGCCTCATTCTGTGACAAAAAGCTACATCAGAATACAAAAGGAAGCATTTGACTGGTGTTATAGAGTACAAAGGTTATAATGTTCTCTGTTGTTGGACCTACAGCGTTCAGCCCCGAAAAACGGTGCAAAACGTTTATTAAACAGAAACGGTGATGCGTTGAACACCCTGTTCTGATGACGCAAGAGTTGCGACTACGGCAGCTGAGAAGATCATTCTTTGTGTTCTTTCTGAAGAATTTTCGGAGTCTGATGAAATCGGTATAAATACGTGTTTAATACTGCAAAATACGCTCGATGTTACAGTCACTGCACTTGCCGTCCAGAATAAAAGAGAGCATCCCAATCCAGTGAAGGGGTTTGTGGAAACTGTGGTTCCTAACTATTGTGATCCAACATCTGCCTCGCATTTCAGGATGAAAAGAAATCTCAGGTGAGGGATAATCCACTTCTTACCTCCGAGACTGTGTTATGATCTATATGACCTTATTATTTTTATTGTATTAGGCTTATCATTATTGCTGATCACTGTTGTTGTGCTATTGTAATATTTACCATTATATAATCAGAGGAGCATAGAAAAGTTTATGAAAGTGCCACTCCACAATACAATAGCAAAATATATAAATGTGTATAGTATTTTTATGTTACATTAATCAGTGTCTAGCACACCTTATAGGGAAAGGATATGGACCAGAAGACATTGCAATTACTACATGATATTTAGACAGACTTAAAAAAGTTCCAGATCTATACTTGTGCTCTTATTATTTCAGTTATTTTGCCTTTAATGTAAACAAACCTGTGCAAACAATATACTTGCTCTTGTGAATTTATTTTGATGTTAATTACATTTACTTACAAATTCATCATCATCATATTGATATGCTACGTTACTATAAAACTCTTACGACAAACATGTCTTCTATCTTCAAATGTTGTGTATACCGAGCTGCAGCGGACACATATTGTGGATCTGTCTCTTTAATACCGCGTGGTTTATATACACGTTGCTGCTGATTGGGCTGACATTTTTTGACACACCCACCAAACAAGAGAAAACGTATCTCAAACCCCGTTGCACACTGTTACACACCGTTTCCAGGAAACATGTCGTTCAACCCGGAAACCGTAGCAAAACGTTGTGCACCGGTGTGAGCCTGAACGTGCCCCAGGTCTTATTAACCCTATAACTGCCAGTGCAGCAAAATAAACAGCAATTTCACAATGATTATGAACTCAATCGCAAATCAAACGCAGTAATTAGAACAACGATAGTCTATATTCATCGACACATTATTAGGAAATAGTGGGTTGACAGTGAATTATCAGAATTATTTCAGTAAGACAGTAATATTGTGGTTTACCTGGGGAACTAAAGCTGCACTAGGTAGGGTTGTCACGGTACCAAAATTTCTGTATTCCGTACCAATATCAGTGAAAATCCACGGTTCTCGGTACCAATTTCGGTACCAAAGCAAAACACAAAAAAATGCAATTAAAAAACACATTATTTTTATTAATAAAGTTAAACAAAAATAAACTGTACAAAAATCAGTGCCATTCTTTATGCTTATTAAATTGTTTCAAGCTGTCTGTTTTAGGGTTTGCTGGTGTGTTTCATGATGAATTGGGATGCTTTTTTTCTTTGTTGTACATGCTTTCTGCAACATATTTTGTATTTTTTTCCCCCCCTAAATTAAAAAAATTGGTGGAGACAAAATCAACTTCAGTAAAAAAAAAAAGAAAAAAAAGGTGATGACATGTTCCACCCACATCCACAAATGACACCTATGAAAAGCTCAGGACAAGCATTTGAATAAGCTTTTTTTTTCTTTTTTCCCTGATAAATATGCATCAGAGATGAATAGAGTGGTGAGGGCAGAAAACTCTTGATAAATGCGGTGGTACTTGCTTTCCATCTCATTAGAAACCTGAGAGTTGAGCAGTCACATCACAGCAGAACAGAAGTATGAAGTTCAACAGTGCTTTGAGTGTTGCTGGAATCACACTTCTCTACATAACAGGTACAATCTTACAAAACATCTATAACATGACAAAATTACATGTAAATTTAATAATGTTTGATTCAACTGTTTAATAAATGACAAGCCATTTAATTCCTAAGAACCCTTATAAACACACTTGATATTTTCCCTCAAGACTAAAACATCTGTAAAAATGACTGTCTTTACAAATGCATCATTTATGCGATTTAATGAATGAGCTTTTTGTTCACTACATAAATCTCATACTTTTATTTATTTATTTTATAGATTTGATTACTTTAATATTGCTTTAAAATGTGGCAAATTGTGATTATAATAACAAAAATGAATATTGTCCAAACTTTTATGAAGCAATGGAAAATACATGAGCAAACAATTCATTCATTGTTTGAGAAATCACACAAAGACCAGCACATAATTGTTTAATATTCAGCAATTCTCACTGAATAAAAATTAGGTTAGCTACACTTTGGTGTTTGGGTCCTGTTCTATCCATCTATCCATTCTCCAAATCACTTTAACCTAGTAATTATTTACTGTAGCAGAAACACATCAGTGTGACAACGTAAACTTGCTGCTAGTTCACATGCACTGTATGTAAAACTGGATTTAGGTTAGTTTCTTTATTCATTACAAGACTGTGCTGATGTAAAAAGTGAATGAGTGATTGTGAGCCACACAAACCAGTATATCAGCTCTGTCTGGATGATTGTCTGCATACTTTGTCTTTGTCTTTGTCTGTCCACACAGGTTCACTCTGCCAGTTAGACGATAAGCTGTCATAATGTGTCTCACGGAATGTGTCGTCTGTGTCTGAGTCATTTTAAGGAGAATCTCACATCTTGCTTTCTCTCATCAGTGTGTAACAGGATTGTTGGGGGGGAGAATGCGACGGCAGGTGATTGGCCGTGGCAGGTCAGCATTCATGTCGTCGGCTTTGGCCATAACTGTGGCGGGACTCTCATCACTAAAGACTGGGTTTTATCTGCAGCTCACTGCTTCCAGATGTATGAAGTTTAAGGCTTAAAAAAAGCATAAGCAGTGGTGGACAGTAAAAAAAAAAAAAAAAAAAGGATTTTTAATTTGTTACTGTATTTAAGTATATTTTTCAAGTACACTGTAAAAAATGATCATAATTTTAATGGTAAAAAACTGTGAAAATGCTACAGTAAAAACCTGTTAAATGGTTAACGGAAAGTTATTGAATATTGTTATCATTACTATCATTAATTTTTACAGGTTCGGCACTGAATGACTATTAGCCTAAATGTGTTACAAAATGATTTGAATGTAAATGTTAACATTGTTGTATTTTTATTTAATTAGTGGTATTTGTATGTGTGTTATTTTTAAATTATTTGTTTTATGTGGTGGACAATATTGAAACATGAAATTGAAAATATTTATTTTATTTTACTATTTAGTTTATGTTACTATTTATTTTATTTGGCTGTTATTTATTTCATGCATTTGCATTTATTTGATTTATATTAATTTATAGTATGAGTCCCTGATGTCATATGTTGCATGTTCTCTTGTTTTTTTTTTTGTTTTTTTTTTAAAAAGACATAAACCAACATTTTTTTGAAAAAAAGGATGGATTTGTAGCATTTTGAAGAAAAAAAAACTTTGAATTTATAATGGACAATATTGTTGTTTCATTTAACAATCATTGTTTAACATGTTCAGACTAAGCCAACAGACCATTTTAACAGGATAAATTGAATATTAACAAAATGTATGGCTCTAGGTAAAAAAATGTCATTTTCATGAAAACTATTAAAATGGATTTATAGCGTTTTGGAAAAGAGCTCTTCACTTTTACTTCACTACATTCTAAAGCTGTTCATTAGTTTTAGGGACTGTACCTGTTCTGTTATTCAGATTTGTGATCACCAGGAGGCATCGGTAAGAATGCGCATAGCCAGAGTCTGATGCTCAGCTGATGCTCCACAGCATTTATTTGCACACTCTCACATACATAAGGCATGTGGTGTCTAAAACAAATCAAGAAACATACATAATAAATTACAACTGCAGTAAATGCACTATACATCAGATCAACCGCAGCAATATCAGAATCAGAATCACGTTTATTGCCAAGTACTGTATGTATACATGCACAAGGAATTTGTCTTGGTAAACTGGTGCTTGACAAAGACAACAGAAAATCAAGAATAAATAATAGAACAATGAGGTAAACAATGAAAAATAAGACAAGTAAAATCTATACAATAAGAGCAAGAAAAACATATAGGAAGATAAAAATATAAAATACAAAATAAACATTAACTCTACATTTGTGCAGAATATGTAAAGTGGGGAAGTGCAAATGTTTACAGTTGAAATTTAAAAGATGTGCAGCGAGGGACCAGTGCAAATGCTTACAATCTGTGAGGTGTGAGTGTTAATGTAACATATGATGTGTGTAGGAGTTTTTTTATGTGAAATATAATGTCCATGGGCGTGAGTAAGAAGCCCTGATGGGTCATGTAATTGCTGATAAGGCAGCTGCGGATGGAAAGAGACGTGTTTTTGTGTCGTGAGGTCCTGTTCCCGATGGACCGCAGTCTTCTGCCAGATGGGAGTGTTTCAAAAAGTTTGTGTACAGGGTGAGAAGTGTCAGCCACGATCTTAGCCGCCCGCTTTAGGGTCCTGGTAGTGTACAGGTCCTGAAGGTTTCATTCGATTACCTTCTCAGGTGGCAAGTGGGGCTGGGTTCTTCCTGAAGTCAATCATCATCTCCACTCTTTTTACAGCACTGAGCTCCAGGTTGTGCTGATTGCACCAGGTCACCAGATGGTCAATCTCCCACCTATAGGCAGACTCATCCCCCGCAGAGATGAGCCCAATGAGGGTGGTGTTGCAAACGTCAGTAGTTTGACATGACTGGAGGTGCAGCTGTTGGTGTATAGAGAGAAGAGAAGAGGACAAAGAGCACAGCCTTGAGGGGAGCCAATACTGATGGTTCGGGGGTCAGAAACATGTTTTCCCATTCTCACATGCTGCTTCCTGTCAGACAGGAAGTCTATGATCCACCTACAGGTGGAATAGCAGAGCTGGTATGATTGTATTGAACGCAGTGCTGAAGTCCACAAACAGGATCCTGGTGTACTGCCCTACAAAGGCAAAAGACCTTAACTTGCTAGAGTGTGAAACTGAGAAAAATGACTTTAAAGTTTTTTATTTGTCCAGCCAAATTAATTATAGGTAGGGCACTGGAAATTTGGCAATTAGATGTTTTAGTAATGAAAATGATCTACATTAAAAAATTGTGAGCTCAAACTTGATTTTTACTCCTATTTTGAAGTTACTGTACTCTGCCTTTGCATTTTCTCAGAAGTCACACCAAGGCAAAAGACAGTAACTTCCACATTATCAATATTTGGTTGCTGATCACCATTTACAAAATCATTACAGTAACACCTGTATAAAATCTAGTGATCATGGGCTATCTCATATAGGCTATTGCATATAGAGATGTGACTGTATTAATTGTTTGTTTACCGTAACAAGCAAACTAAAAGTTAACGTGAGTGGATACTGTTTTGCAACCAATTTATTTGCTATGCTCAGTAACGTAAAATAATACTAGACATAGCGTAATGCTTTTATATTGACATGAATGAAAATAGCCTAACCTAAAAGAACTACTTGTGGATTGATGTGAACGCCAGCAAGCAGGAATAATGCTCAGAATACTTGTGGATTAAACATCTCCGACAACGTTTATCGCCATAGATCTTCTCGGGTTACAAGAACAGGCAGGATATGGATTTAATTGTGAACTGTTAGTACTGATTTTATGACTGATCATGCTACAAATGTGTCCAACTAGAAGTGACAGCCTGGTGAATAATCTGCATTACAAATAATAATAAAAAAATAATAATAATAAAAAATAATAATAATAAAAAAAATCTTTAAAGATTATTGATGATTATGTATTGCTGCCAAGGTATTTAGTCTTTACAGTGCTTTGTTATATGGAGCTGTTTGGTAGATTGCGATCTATCAAGTTTGTTTGTCTAATAAAGTGTTTCAGTGACAGATCAGATGTATGAAAATACACGTGTTACACCATAATTAAAACGCGGCAGGCTTTAATGGTCAGTAAAACAAAGGCAGAACACTGTATAACTCCAAGCCGGCACTGTAACTTCATATTGACGCGCGACTAAACAAAGGCAGAACACTGTATAACTCCAAGCCGGCACTGTAACTTCATATTGACGCGCGACTAAACAAAGGCAGAATGCCATAACTCATTTTGAGCGTTCCAAACAAAGTGAAAGGGACGTAACTGGTGTTATACGGTGTTCTGCCTTGGTTTCTCCGGGGCTTTTCGAAGTTACGGTCAAGATGACCCATTATTTTCTCAGAAAAACAACAAAATTGACTCAATATACTTATGTACATGATAAAGGATGTCTTGAATGCCCCAAAAATATCAATAACTAATTTTCAAAATCGAAGTTACGGTCTTTTGACTTTGCACGGCAGTGTAGGTTCCTGAGGAGTCCAGGTGCTGGAGGATAAAGTGGAGGGCCATGTTGACTGTGTCATCTACAGACCTGTTGGCTCTGTAGGCAAACTGCAGGGGGTCCAGGAGAGGAGTCTGTGATGATTTCAAGTGGGGCGCTCGAAGGACTTCATTACAACAGATGTGAGAGCGACAGGTCTGTAGTCATTTAGACCTGTGATCCTGGGTTTTTTTTGGGGACGGGGATGATGGTGGAGCTCTTGAAGCAGGCTGGCACGTGGCATATCTCCAAAGAGGTCATAAGCCCGGTACACACCAAGCCGACGCCGACAAACTAGTGGCGACGAAAGCAGACTGCGGGGGCCGACGTCGGCAGCGGCTGGTTCCTAAAGTTGCCCTGACACACCAAGCCGACGCTCGACACCCGACGGCAAAGTAGCACGTCCGTTCTACGCCTGGGTAAAAAGAAATGCCTAATCAATTCATCTTCACTTGCCTCGTTCCAGACAGCCATATCTTTTTTAAATAATCACGTATCGGAATGAGAAATGCAAGCAAATAAGATGAGCGTTCTGTGTGTTCCCTCTTGACTTCGTCGTTTACTTCGTCACTCTCGCCCGGAGTTTTTTTCTCGCGCACTGTTTCGCCAGCTGAACAGCCAATCAGAATGATCAGATGGCCCGACTGACCGACGAGCTCCGACACTGATTCAACATGTTGAATCGGCCGAAAACAAGCCGACGAGGACCAACTTCAGCCGATGGTGAGGAACACACTGATTAAACTTAGTCGGCCGACGAACAAAAACTGCCCATCGGCCGACCATCGGCTTGGTGTGTACCGGCCTTTAAAGATATCTGTAAACACTGGAGACAGCTGGTCAGCACAGTACTTCAGGGTGGATGGAGAAACAGAGTCCGAGTCCCTTGAAGACTCTGTTAACATCTCTCTCCTGGATGGTGAGAGACGTTCCTGTGATGGGGCTGGAGGGGGAGAGGGCCGTTGGGGTGTGGAGCTGTGAAGAGGTCTCAGCTCCTGTTGTGGTGAAGCCGATGAGCTGATGTTCAAGCTCAAGCTGAAGGCTGGTGTCACGGAGAATAGTCTCAGAACTGTCCCATTGTCTTTCAAAGCGATAGTAAAACTCATTCAGGTTGTTGGCCAGTCGTTGGTCATTAGCAGAGTGGGGGGCTTTAGGTTTGCAGTTTGTGATCTGTCTGAGTCCTTTCCAGACAGAAACGGAGTCATTGGCAGAGAATTGCTGTTGCAGTTTCTCAGAGTACAGTTGTTTAGCTTCTCTCACCGCTTTGCTAAACTTGTACTTTGACTCTTTAAACCTGATTTTATCCCCACTTTTAAATGCAGCATCCTTCTCTAGTCTTAGCTGTCTGAGTCTGGCTGTGAACCAGGGTTTGTCATTGTTATAACTCACCCTGGTGCATGATGGAACACGGCTATCTTCACAGAAGCTTATGTACAATGTCACACCCTCTGTATACTCATCCAGGTTGTTGGTATCAGTCCTGAATACATCCCAGTCCGTACAGTCCAAACATGCCTGAAGATTCCCCACAGTTTCTCTTGTCCACTGCTTTGATGTCCTCACAACAGGTTTGGAAAGCTTTAATTTCTACCTGTATGCAGGAATCAGATGGACCATGACATGGTCAGAGTGACCCAGTGAAGCTCGTGGGACAGCGTGATAGGCACTGCTTACTGAAGTATAGCAGTGATCCAGAATGTTCTCCTCTCTGGTAGGACATTTAATAGATGCACAATATCTGTTCGGCAAGCGTACGCTGTGCATCCTGCACGTTGGCTTGCGGTGGAATGTAAACACTGACTAGTTTAAATGAAGCAAACTTAGGCGGGGAGTAAAAGTGTTTGCAGTTAATGAAAAGTTACCTATCAGTAGCTGAAGTTCGTCCATTTTGTTGCACAGTGAACGCACATTGGAAAGAAATATTCCTGGTAGCAGTGTACGATGTCCGCGTCGGCGGAGGCGCACGAACGCACCGGCATGCTTCCCCCTCCTCCGGCGTTTCACTGCCTACCCAAAGGTGAGTGCACCTTTGACCAGAATGTCCAACAAATTCATGGATGTCAATGAAAATAGGAAATAAATCCGTAGGAACTGTAGCTCTAATGTTCATGAGCTCTTCTCTGGTGTACAAGCTCAATGTATTGTCACAAAAGACCGTCTTAACAAACAAAACAAAGCTCACCAACACACCGAGGCAGCCATCCGCGGCGCCATCTTGGATAGGAGACAACGCTTTGTATTTGTAAGGCTCTGGTTTCTTCAGATATAAAATTTGAAAGACATCTGCTTCACTTACATAAATGTTTAAATCTGTAATTTTTTTTTTTTTTTTAAATACTGAGCAAATCTGCTTCTTCCACACAGAAATTCATGTCCAGTGAAGCTCCTCCCTCAACAATCATGCCTTCAACAGTTCACCAATAAATGCTGGAATATTCTCATCAGTTCAGAAGTGAAGACGAGCATCAGAGCATCAGGAAGAGCTGAAATCTGCAAAGACTGAGTTTATAAAAGAGAACAGAGAGAAGATGAGCGATCCAGAACCCTGCAGAATCAAACACACTGAAGATACTGAACAACAAACATGTTGGTGTTCAATCTTCATTCTTCATTAATAATGCAGATGGTTATAAAGCTTCAAGCAGATTTAGAATTATTGTGATATTTAGATTGTACTGAAATGTGTGTTGGCAGTGCCTGTACACAACCATCCTATAATGATAAAAATCCATCCAGTGTTTTTTTTTTTTTAATCTTCTAATATGTTTTCCCGTCTCAAATCGAGCTGTTCGTCTTGTGATGTCATAAGATCGGAGGCCCCTCCCGCGATTGTTGATTGACAGGAGCGTTTCAACACAGACCCGCCCTGACCGAGCTGTCATCATAGTCCGCCATCGTTGATACGCTGGAGCAGAATGGCGTCTAAGCGATCGTGGTGTTCTGTTCTTGGGTGTAATAACGAACACAGCAGTCGTTTTGATGTTCCTAAATCAGAACCATTGGAAGCAGTGCCTGAGTTTTGTTTTCATGAATAACTCTCAGATCTACCTCAATTCCTTTCTTGCTGTTTGTGACCATCTCCTCACCAGACTGCTTTATAAACGTAGGGTCAGTTTAAAGCTGAGCCCAGCAAGTTGCCTGTAAGGGATCATACTAATTTGTCAGTGCTCCTATGCACTCTCCAGAAGAAGTGAGTAACGCCACAATCATATTTTCGACCTTGCTAATTGCTTGCACAGCCCACCATGAATGTATAAGTTGTATTCATCTTCATTACGAAACTGGCAAATATTATAACCAAGTGTATATTACGGCATGTTTTCATGTTATCAATATAACACGTATCCATGCTTGTAATGAACAACGTTATGTTGCCAAAGCAACACAACTGTACGCCAGGTAAAGTTAACGTGGTACAGTTGACGTAGTACGGCTGCCTCCCCTTTTCATATCATCACCACCTCTGTCTTTATTCAGCCTACTAGGTTTCCGGGACGGGAGTGCATGCAGGAGAGGAGAGGCGCGGGAACCAGCTTGTTCATGCTGTGATGAGGTGCACCTGATCCAAGAAACCTCCACCACTGCCAGCTGCTGAATGCCAGAGATGCCTCTTCTGAGTGAGACCGGGTCTCTTCCCCCGGTGCATGCACACTGGTGTCCTCGGTGGGGTCCAGGAAGGGTGCGTGAGGGAATCCCGCGTCGGCCGGGGCCAGGAGAGCCAGCAGATGACCCTGCTGGGTCCGGAGACCATCTGCCATGTGGTTGACGGGCCAGGATGCCGGGCCACTCTATCTCCGCGGTAGTACCGGAAGGACGAGGAGGATTGCTGCCGCTGTAGCTGGTGCCTGCTGCCCTCGCCCCGACCGCCGGGAGCTGCAGCCAGCCACTGAGATCGGCCTCCACAGGCCCTGACCTTCTCTGAGTGAATGCTTTCTCACATATCACTGATACTGAGAGACATCAGGCCCCCGCTTATTTGGACACTGTTTTCCTGAGTGTTCTGATTTAGCCTTTGCTGAATAAAAGGCTCTCCAGCTGACGCCACACCCACTGGGCCTGTCATTTGCTCCTCCGCCACACTGGTGGAGAATGCGGCAGGCGCCTGATACTGCTGGGTAACACCTGATGACGTGCCATCCCTCCTGCCAGAATTATGAATCTGCATCCTGGGGATTGAGGAATGCATTTGAGACGGCCTCCTGTGTACACCGAAGGGTAAGTGACTTTGTTGATATTGCTTACCTCCTGTGGTTTGCTGAGGTTGTCATCACCTGCTTCTCTGTCCTTGGAACGGCTGCGCGTGAGAGGGATGTCTGAATAGAATCCTGCTCCCACGTCCACCGCTGGAGCCCACACACAGAACACCATGGTACACAACTGGAAGATGATGCTCGCTGGGGGGTGTGACGTGAGCTGCTGTTTCCTCTTTCTGAAATTGATCACCACCCCGTCCCTTATTCGCCGCCTCGCAGTTCCTGACGGATGATGCTGGCAGAGAGAGGCGCCAGATTCCCCGGCTTATTTGGACACTTATTTTCCCTTGACACTTTATTTGAAATTTGTTGTTGTGCTCTCCCAGGTCTGACACCACTTGTAATTGCTGTTTACTCTCCTTACTACACAGTACATTGCTTTACTTTGATAATGAGAATAAACCACATTTGTCATACATATGCCAGTACAGCAGATCAAAGTAACATTGGCTCTTAATCAACCATTTGAATGCTTCCTGTCTGGTTTTCCTCCACCTGTCGAACTTCTTCGGCCATCATCTTGTTCCGTGTCCGACCGGTTCAAATTATTTTTTATTTTTGACTCATCTAAACTGATATATGTATATGCAGTCTCAATCGCACATATTCTTCCGCCCAAAAGATACCCTCAACTGTTGTCAAGGCAACACTCCACATGTACAGTCACGCCCCACAGACAAGAGGGTATGGGTGAGCAGAGCTTCATGATCATTAAAGCACACATCAGGTCAAAGAAGACAGAGATAGAGCTGCTGACCAGGTAAAATGAGTGTTTTCTTACAATACTAACGAGAATTTTTAATTAAAGTATATTACAAACTTTTCATTTAGACCCTAAAGAATCATATTAACTTGTACAAAAATGGCATTATATGACCCCTTTAAAGAAAATAAGAGCCAATAAATTTTTCACCTGCACTCAGTGTGGAAAGAGTTTGATATGCAAATATAGTTTTGATGTTCACATGAGAATTCATACTGGAGAGAATCTGTTCATTTGTGATCAATGTGGGAAGAGTTTTGCACAGTCAGCAAGCCTTAAGGATCACATGAACATCCACACTGGAGAGAAACCAAACAAGTGTTCACACTGTGACGAGTTTCAGTCAGTCAGGAGACCTGAAAAGACATGAGACGATCCACACTGGAGAGAAATCGTTCACATGTGATCAGTGCGGGAAGAGTTTTGTACTAAATGGACACCTTACAGGACTTATGAGGGTTCATACTGGAGAGAAGCTGTTCACTTGTGATCAGTGTGGAAAGAGTTTCTCAAACTCAGCAAACCTTAAAGGACACATGAGCATCCACACTGGAGTGAAGCTGTCTGCATGTGATCAATGCAGCTAAACATTTTTGAGAGCTTCAGACCTGAAGACACACCTGAAAGTTTCATGTTATTTGTGCCACATTCATGTTATTTGTGTGGAAAGAGTTTTTCATTTTCATTAATTCGGTCAGGAGACCTGAAAAACATGAGAGGATCCACACTGGAGAGAAACTGTATCACTGCATCTTCTCTACACAGACATACAAACACAGTGAGTAGATCATCTTCAGATGCAGCACTTTCAGGTCTGATGCTGAATCCTCAACAAATGTGACAACATTACATCAATCAATAAATCAATAAAATATCATTAAAACCTTAACGAAACCCATCCCTACTTGTATATCAGTAGGAGAGGGAGATACAGCTCATTAGTTTTCACTTTTACTTTCAGTAATTATTAATAATTTTTGCTTTGAGTAATTAAATGTTACCTTTTTAGTAATACATTATCTTTTTATATTTTATCAACAACTTTTATTGTCTTCTGGTTGTATTTGCATAAGGAAAAAGTAATTTTATAATGTTAGTTTTAATGTCTGAAAGCCATGTAATGTTATGTTTGCTTTTTTAAATTTCTCAATAAAGCTTTTGAATTTAACTGAATTGAACTGAATTGAAAGCCTTTAAATGTCATTGTATTTTTCTGCATACAATGAAATTAGGAGCACTGCTCCTGACTGCTGTTAGAAAACAAACATATAACCACAGACAATACATGAAACTATAGACTGTACAGTATAATAATGAAAGGATATACAACAAGTTACTGAGTCATAATATTGCACATTGAGCAATCAGAGTAAAGTGAGCATTAAACTTCATACATTTTGATGTAGTAAAATGACAGTGGCTCAGCAGTTTGGTTTGTAATTTGAAAATAAATCTAAATTGTTCAGCAATCTTTTTTTTTACATTTACATATAGTCATTTAGCAGACATTTTTATCCAAAGCGACTTACAAATGAGGACAAAGGAAGCAATCTAAATCAACAAAAGAGCATTGATTCGCAAGTGCTATAACAAGTCTCAGTTAGCTTAACGTAGTACACGTAGCAAGTTTTTTTTTTAATTATATAATAAAAAGAAAACAGATAGAATAGAATAAGAATAGAGCAAGCTAGTGTTAGAGCCCTTTTTTGTTTTTGTTAATTGTATAATAAATTTAAAAAAGTGTTAGTCTACTGTTAGTTTTTTTGTTTGTTTGTTTGTTTTTTTGTTTGTTTTTTACCAAGCAGTTAGTAAATGAATAGAGTGCAAGTCTAAAAGGGGCAAGTTTTTTTTTTCTTTTAAGAATAGAATTAGAATAGAGATTGCTAGAGTTAGAGGGTCAAATAAAGATGGAAGAGATGTGTTTTTAGCCGATTCTTGAAGATGGCTAAGGACTCAGATGCTGGGATTGAGTTGGGCAGGTCATTCCACCAGGAGGGAACATTTTATTAAAAGTCTGTTAAAGTGATTTTGTGCCTCTTTGGGATGGCACAATAAAGCGACGCTCACTTGCAGAACGCAAGCTTCTAGAGGGCACATAAGTCTGAAGTAATGAATGTAGGTAAAGGGGTGCAGAGCCAGAGGTGGTTTTGTAGGGAAACATCAATGCCTTGAATTTTATGCAAGCAGCTATAGGTAGCCAGTGCAAATTAATAAACAGAGGTGTGACATGCATTCTTTTTGGCTCATTAAAATTTAATCTTGCTGCCGCGTTTTGGATTAATTGTAAAGGTTTGATAGAACTGGCTGGAAGACCTGCCAAGAGAGCCTTGCAATAGTCCAGCCTGAACAGAACAAGAGCTTGAACAAGGAGTTGTGAAGCATTTTCCGAAAGAAAGGGCCTGATTTTCTTGATGTTGAATAAAGCAAATCTGCAGGGCCGGGCAGTTTTAGCAAAGTGGTCTGAGAAAGTCAGCTGGTCATCAATCATAACTCCAAGGTTTCTGGCTGTTTTTGAAGGAGTTCTGGTTGATGTGCCTAACTGGATGGTGAAATAGTGATGAAACAATGGGTTTGCTGGAACCACAAGTAGTTCTGTCTTGGCAAGGTTGAGTTGAAGGTGATGGTCCTTCATCCAGCAATAAATGTCTGTTAGATAAGCTGAGAAGTGAGCAGCTATCATCGGATCATCAGGATGGAATGAGACGTAGAGTTGAGTGTCATCAGGATAGCAGTGATATGAAAAGCCATGTTTCTGAATGACAGTGCCTAATGATGCCATGTAGACAGATAAGAGAAGTGGTCCAAGAACTGAGCCCTGAGGCACCCCAGTAGTTAGATATTGCGACTTGGACACCTCACCTCTCCAAGATACCTTGAAGGATCTATCTGAGAGGTAAGACTCAAACCACTGGAGTGCGGTTCCTGAAATGCCCTTTGCCATTAGGGTTGACAGGAGGATCTGGTGGTAAACCGTGTCAAAAACAGTGGACAGATCCAGCAAGATAAGTATTGAAGATTTGGAATCCGCTCTTGCCAGTCTTAGGGCTTCAACAAATGAGAGCAAGGCAGTCTCGGTTGAAGGTCCACTTGTTTTTGGACGAGACTTACTTCATTCAAAAGTAGACATTCCAAGCTTTCTATGCATATACCTCTCATTCTCATGTCTTTGAGGCAAGTATTCACTGAGATTCAGGCCCGGTGCGGGCTTCGACCCCAGGGGGTTAAGATGGCGAGATTGACGTGAGTTCCAAGTCAGAGCTTAATTTGGTGCGAGATGGGCTGCGAGAGTCTCTTCCACGACCGGCATCGGCACATAGCCATGCTCCGCCATCTTGGAGACGAATCTGATGAATTCACACATAACACACTGATATGAGCATATACGTGATGTATTCTTAGGGTGGTGCTAGGTGCTACTGCCCAATAAAATGGCGTGATCGTATAAGGGCTGTAGACATTCGTCACAACGAAGGTGTTCCCATAGTGACCGCTATCGCAGCGTAAGTGAACTTATGAAAGGGAACCACCACAGTGTCTTGTCACCAAAACACACGAATTGTGTCGATTACAAGTGACATTTTAATTCTGTTTCTTTTTTCTTGTCTTCACCACCTGGTTACTGTTGTAAAATGTTGAGAGATTCAATTAAAAAAAAAAAAAAAAAAAAAAAAAAAAAAAAAAAAAAAAGATAAATCTTGCTGTAATCTGGCCTGTTATTTGTAGAGAGTATTTTAATCTAATAATGTATTCATCACTCTTTCCTCTCGGTGCTGCGATTTCTTCCTGCAAAATAATTCAACACTAAAGCATTTACTGAGCTCTCATGATTGCAGATTGTCACAGATCAATGTGAATCATCAGATTGTCAAGTCAAGTCATCTTTATTTACATAGCGCTTTAGACAATACAGATTGTGTCAAAGTAGCTTTACAGTGTTAAACAGGAAAAACGTGTGCTGATACTACAAGAGGACAATAGGTTCAGTTTTCCAGTTAAAGTCAGTTCATTGTTGATTCAGTTTTGTCATCGTCCAGATCAGTTCAGTTCAAATAGAATCTGTGCAATCAAGTTGACATTCCTGCCAGAAATTACGTTTCCCCAACTAAGCAAGCCAAAGGTGACGGTGGAAAGGAACCAAAACTCAATCAGAGACAGAACTGGAGAGAAAAAAAAAAAAAAAAAAAAACTTGGGAGAGTGCAGGCTCAGTCGGGGGGTCAGTTCTCCTCTGGCCAGAATTTGGATTGTGTGAGGCTGAAAAACACCAGATCTTCTTGCACAGATGATCTGAAGAAGAATCACTGTAGAAGCAGCAAACACTATAAACTCAACAATAAATCACAATCACTGTGAGTGGACAGATGATAGACAATCAAGGAGGGAAAAAAAACAGACTCAGTCTGTGAAACTAGGAATGAAATGAAAGGTATAAAACAACGAACAATGTAAAGATGTTTGTGGTACCTCAGAATAAAGATCCAGCAGTAATTGAAGTCAGTAAGACTGCTGTGATCATGTCTGTTAGCTTGGTTCATTTCAAACATAATGAACATACAATATAAACCAAACATCATCATCATCATCACCTCATACTTAAATTTCACATCACAGAAATGATGAATGAACTTCCACTGCTTCATGAGTCCATCATCTATTATCATGTTATTTCAATCTCAAGGTGTCAGGAGAAACATTTACCATCTGAATAGGGCTTTTGAGTAGATCTGAATCTCACAGTTGAATCTGCTGGTTTTTAAGATGAAGATGAACTTTATTCGCTGTGAAAACTTTAGATAATGTTTCTTTGTCATGTCGCTTCTAATGTCTGGTTAGAACAGATTTATCCAGTTTATATTTTATTGCTTGATTCATTATTGTGTCATATTTGGTGAGGATGCAGCATCAGACCTAATAGTGCTGGATCTGAAGATGATCTACTTACTGTGATTGTTTTTTGTATGACTGTGTAGAGCAGATGAATGTTTGAAACGCTTCCCACATGCAGTGCAGTGATACGGTTTCTCTCCAGTGTGAATCCTCTCATGTGTTTTCAGGGTTCCTGACTGATTGAATCTCTTGTCACAGTGTGAACACTTGTAAGGTTTCT
Source organism: Tor tambroides (assembly GCA_021397915.2). Classification (NCBI taxonomy): domain Eukaryota; kingdom Metazoa; phylum Chordata; class Actinopteri; order Cypriniformes; family Cyprinidae; genus Tor; species Tor tambroides. Next base: position 22,443 of record JAFVLL020034020.1, read on the forward strand.
CTCCAGTGTGAATCCTCTCATGCCGTTTTAAATGTCTAGCTGTAGTAAAAGTCCTCCCACACTCAAAGCACACATGATCTCTCACTTCAGAATGTATTTTCTGATGTTTTTTTGCATTTTCTAAACAAGAAAATCTCCTTCCACACAAATGACATGAATGTGGCTTCTCCTTTATATGAACTCTTAGGTGTTTCTTCAGGTCTGAAGCTCTCAAAAATATTTTGTCGCATTGATCACATGCGTACAGTTTCTCTCTAGTGTGGATGTTCATGTGCTCCTTAAGGTGTGCTGATTGTGTGAAACTCTTCCCGCACTGATCACAAGTGAACGGCTTCTCTCCAGTGTGGATCCTCATATGCCCTGTAAGGTGTCCTTTTTGTGTGAAACTCTTCCCGCACTGATCACATGTATACAGTTTCTCTCCAGTGTGGATCCTCATATGCCCTGTAAGGTGTCCTTTTTGTGTGAAACTCTTCTCACACTGATCACAAGTGAACGGCTTCTCTCCAGTATGAACCCTCGTGTTCTGTAAGGTGTCCTTTTCGTGTGAAACTCTTTCCACACTGATCACATGTGTGCGGTTTCTCTCCAGTGTGGATCCTCTCAGGTGTTTTTAGGATTCCTGACTGACTGAATCTCTTGTCACAGTGTGAACACTTGTTTGGTTTCTCTCCAATGTGGATGTTCGTGTGTATCTTAAGGCTTGATGATTGTGTGAAACTCTTCCTGCATTGATCACAAGTGAACGGTTTCTCTTCAGTATGAACACTCGTGTGAACATCAAATTTATATTTGCTTGTGAAACTCTTTCCACACTGAGTGCAGGTGATAGATTTCTTGGCTCTTCTTTTCTTTATATCTTTCTGTTTGGTTTGAGAGCAATTCAAAGTTTTTTCTCCAGTTTTAGCATGATATTTCTCCTCAACTTCACTCAATTCTTCATTCTCCTTGGTTTCTTCAATCAACTCTGAAATAAAAAGTAAAAACAGTTTGATTTTCAGTAACTCTCAGTAACCCTGGTTAAACCTGATGTAACAGTGTAGACAATTGCTATACCAAATTTTGGTCATTTTGATGCATTTTTGTAAATTATGTGTCCCTGAAACTCTCCATGAATGAGGTACAATGATCTTCCAATTATTATTATTTTTTAAAACATTATAGGCACAAATCCAATGTTTCTATAGGGAGAACTATTAAATATGTTTGATCAACTACACAATTATCTAACATAATTTTATTGAAAAAAGTACCCTATTACAACAAATCTAAATCTGCTTGAAGCTTTATAACATCAGCATTATTAATGAATAAACACCAACCTGTTTGCTCTTCAGTATCTTCAGTGTGTTTCATTCTGAAGGGTTTGTGGGATGAGCTTCAATGAACATGAATTTCTGTGTAGAAGAACCAGATTTGCCAAAATCAACAATAAATTAGTTACCATGTTTTAAGTATTTATGTATTAGAAGCAGAAGAGACCAGATCCTTGCAAATACAGTGTTGTCTCTTAGTAAATCACTGTATTACTACATTAAAAGAAACAGTGTCAACAAAGAGCACATCAATTTAAAATGCTCATTCAGTAGTACTGCACTCACATACGTGCTAATTCACACGTTCTATGCATTTCTGTTTTGTCTGTCTTTCTGTTGTTAACATTTGTATCTGTATTTTTTCATTCTTCCCCAAGTACACTCTTAAAAATAAAGGTGCTTAACGATGCCATAGAAGAACCTTCTTGTCTAAATGGTTCCATAAAGAACCTTTAACATCTGAAGAACCTTTGTTTCACAAAAGGTTCTTTGTGCCGAAAGAAGGTTCTTCAGATTATAAAAAGGTAAGAAAGAAATGGTTCTTTAAAGAACCTTTGACTGAATGGTTCTTTGTGGAACCAAAAGTAGTTCTTCTATGGCATCGCTGTGAATAACCTTTTAAAGCACCTTTATTTTTAAGAGTGTATTAACATATTAAAAGATATAAATTCTTCCAAATATAAATACGGAGTGTCTATTTACACTAAGTGCAAATAGCCCATCTTGTTGGCAAAGGCTATTTACACTAACTCCGCCCACTAACGTGTGATTGAGTTACTCAACACTAATAAAAGCCGGTGGTTTAATATCAGCTACAGTGGCGCAGGTGGTAAAATACATGCTTTTTGACGCGAGCAACCCGAGTTCGAGTCCGCCTTTTGCCGAACTTTTTTTTTTTTATCTCATATTGCATCAAAAAGGCATTTTTTTAAATAAAAATGAAGGAAATAATCAAAAAGTTGAAAATAAGTGTATCGGGTAGGGTTAGGGTAGGTGTAGTGAGGGCTTTATTGTCCCAATAAGGTGGAATGCATTTAATAATTTGAATTAAAATTATAATTTACACTCAATACGTTATTATTGCGTACTGTTTTATAATGTACGACAATACTGAGGTGCAGATAATTGCCACTATTTGCAATAAGTAGTATAAATAGCAGAAAATCTTACTATTTTAACAGTGTAAATAAAATCTATAGCTATTTGCACTTAGTGTAAATAGCATATCTTTAAAAAATACTGCTATTTTCAGTTGGTGTAAATAGAACGCATTGCTATTTGCACTTAGTGTAAATAGCATCCATCGCTATTTACACTTTGTGTAAATAGTAGCCTATCGCTAAAAATAATATGATATTTGCACTTAGTGTAAATAGCATCCATTGCTATTTGCACTTAGTGTAAATAGCATCCATTGCTATTTGCACTTAGTGTAAATAGCATCTATCGCTAAAAATATGCTATTTTCACTAAGTGTAAATAGCATTTAATCGCTATTTACGCTGAGTGCAAATAGCCGCTGCCATATAAATAACAGTAAGAATGAAACCTGAAAGTATGTTATGACACCCACCTTCATTAACAACTACAGATAAGTAACTATATACTAGAGCAGTTTTTCTCAACTGGTGGGTCGCGGAGTGTACAGCCAAAGAAATGACATCAACAACAACAACAACAAAAAACGTAATTCTAAATATTTTCTGATACAAGACTTTTATTATAAAAGACGTGCATGAAAGCCGTTGACACTTCTGTCAGATGCAGTTTAAAACAGTGCCTGAGAAAAATGCACGTCCTAATTTAGCATGCGGTCAGATGAGATGTTGATAGGCTTAATGTCAGTGTCATTATTCTATCATTATTTCGTAACTTGTGAAATAAAAAGTCTCTCACCTCATAAAAACGAACTATCCTGTCCTGCCAGATGTTATGCAATATCGCACTCATACAGCGCACTCTTCAATAGCACAATGCGGCGGTGTGCTGCGTATCACTTCACTAAAGCGCAGAACCTATACGATCATGCAACGCGTGAAATAGTACCAATAAATCACATAACTGGTCATGCGTGTGTTAACTGGGAAGAATTTGCATGAAGTTCTGTTGTGGCGACTTATATGCACCTTTCACTTTTCCAGTTGCCACGAGGTAACTAGTTACGTTGCCACGGCCAAACTCTGGTTACGTTGCAGTTACGTAACAGTTAACGTAATTTTGTTAGCTGGGCAATTATTATACATGTACAGTACTCAATTAGACAAAAATGCTGTGGACCCACATTCCAAATGTTAGAAATATGTAACTCACATTCAGTAAGCCAGTCTGGCCATTAGCATTTACTACAACGTTGTAACAATCATTAATTTGAATGAATGATTGGACATTACTTTATTCCACTGTCTGGAATTTGCTAACGGTCCCTTAAAGAACTAGCGATTATCCAACTAATATTGAACCTAAAACTAACTTTATCCGCTATAAAAGCGACCATAATAAATTTGAAGCTAAATCTCAAAAGAGAAATAACGTTAGAAATAAAATCGCAGCAGCAATAGCCTACTTGATATTGTTTCGCATTCATTACCCTCACAGATCAGCATTCAGTAACAGCAACATTATCACTCCAAAGATCGAAACAATCATTCACACGAACATATAAAAACACAAAATCACTCAGGTCTTGATGAGTTTAGCATGTTTTCCTCACATGCTTGTTGTCTGTTGTTCTACTAAGTGTTTATTTAACTCAGCAAACACACAAACTGCACTGTACTTGATGAAAACACAGAAACAACCTCGTGTAAAAACTGTTTCATTTATATAAATATGTGAAAAACAGTGAATTGCTCACCTCTGCTCAGAAGACTCGTCGCTGCAGCTGTGTCCAAAAGCTTTGATGAGTCGCTTGATCCCTTACCAGACAATGACTTACAGGAAGCGTTTGTACACACTTTCTCCAGAAATTGATTTCAGACACACTTCTGAGGCAGCATGGTATCGAGGACTGCAGCCGTTGACCTCAAGTAGAGTCCCTGCAGAACAAAAAAGGGGGTGTTTCCCAATTACTGGGCGTTTTAAACTACCCAATCAGAAACGACCTAAGAAGAGGCCATGTGTTATTTTCTTTTCTTTTTACTTTCTGGAGTTCACAGCTATTTTGTTATGTCTAGATCATGAGAAAACAACTTAAGTTCAGATCATGAGAAATCAGGAGGGAAAAAAAAACAATGCTGCATGCTTTTAGGACTTTTGTAAAACAGAGAACCCATGCGTTTTTCCCGGTGCACAGGCGTACACGCATGCGAACAAAGTCGCCTTGAAGTCATACATTCGGAAGCGGAGCCAATTAAAATGAATTATATTAGATTAGTATTCCTTTAGATATGATATAATAATATTTGCTTAAAGTTGTTTTGCGTTTGTTGAGATATAAAACCAAAAGCTGAAGATTTGTTGTGGTGTGCCTTCCATCAGTGTCTTTAAAAATCTACACTATCACTACAAAATGACAGTGACATTTGTCTCTATACATAAAGACACATTTGCATGGATGGGCGAACATAATCACCTGATTTTGTAAAAGTGGCCAATTACATTTGCATTAAGCACCCATTTTTTTCACTTGTCTGTAATTTACATTAATAGCTTACATTCACAAAGTGAGGATACAATAGCAGAAATAAGCCTTTTTAATGAAAGTAAAGGTCCATATTTAATGAAATTGTAAATTAAATGAAAATGTTAAAAGAAATTAGAAAAAAAAGTTTAAGGGACTGTTGTTCAATTTAGATTTGTACATACACTATTAAATCCACATATTTTATTATAATGTCACAAATAATAATATAAAGGTTTACTGGATTTTATATTTGTTCATTCATTTGTTTTGTTGGTTTGGTGTAATATATATATATATATATATATATATATATATATATATATATTTATTTATTTTACATGTGACCTCTAAGCTGACACACAAATCAGGTTAAGAAGTTCATTCATTCATCAACTCCACACGAGGTGCCAATACCTGGCAAACTGCTTCTCACCGCAGCTTCCCAATGGTTGTAGAGGACAATGCAATAAGGCCTGGCTGCAGACATGCACTTGCACTCTCAGACACCTGTGCTTCTGCAAGTGACATCACTTTTATTTTGTATTTTTTATTTTACTGAATCTCTCAAAATTTTACACAAGTAGCCAGGTAGTGAAGACAAGAAAAAAGAAACAAAATTACAATGCTACTTGCAATCGCCACCTGCACTCTCTTCCTGCGATGTCACTTGCAATCAACAAATGAATCTGTCACGCTGATCGATGCATTTTCTGTAGCTCATCGTGTCCGCTTGAGAGGAGTGAAAACTGCCCTTAAAAAGTAGCTTAAGAACACGACAAAATGCAACAGATAGTCCGCTTCCTGAAGAAGATGAAATCTGATGAATTTGCGTGTAACACGCTGATATGAACATATACGTGATGTATTCTCGGGGCGGTGCTAGGTGCTACTGCCCAATAAAATGGTGTGATGGTATAAGGGCTTCAGATATTCATCACACCAAAGGTGTTCCCATAGCAAACGCTATCACAGCATAAGTGAACCTATGAAAGGGAACCACCACAGCGTCTCGTCTCCATAAGCAACATGCACAATTTGTGTGCAATTGCAAGTGACGAAGCAGACAGAGGAGAGTGCAGATGGCGATTGCAAGTTATATTGCAATTTTGTTTCTTTTTTGTGTGTGCTCAGCCCGCTGCTCTTCACACTGCTGACCCCCGACAGCACTGCCAAGTTCAGCTCCAACCACATCATCAAGTTTGCTGATGACACAACTGTGGTAGGCCTCATCAGCAACAACGATGAAACGCACTACAGAGAGGAAGTGGCACAGCTGGCTGAGTGGTGTGGTGCTAACAAACTGTCCCTCAATGTGGAGAAGACAAAGGAGGTTGTGATGGACTTCAGGAGAAACTCCGTTGACCACCCCCCACTGACCATCGACAGCTCGACTGTGAAGAGAGTCAGCAGCACTAAATTCAGCATCACAGAGCACCTCACCTGGACCACCAACACTTGTGATCAATCTAAATGCAAAAGAACATACTCTAAATGCGTCTAGTCTAGACTTCACGTAATGTATGCGTGCACTCTGTAGGGGTGTTTTGAATGTTTTTTGCAAAATATTGTCGCACATCGTTAAAACAACAATTATGATATTATTGCAGACGATATCGCACAGTTCAGTGATTTCAGTGATTTAAAAATGTTAGTTTTTCTCTAACCACGCATAAAATTGACTGTTTTCTCAAAAACACAAACATGCATGGTACATTCATGCTGCTCATGTATTATTGTAGCCCAGTTTGTGCTGATTACAGTGTAATCAGACTTTAGTCATTAATATGCTTTTAAGATACTGAAAAAAGCACAAATGTCAGGGAATGTCAAAAACTGCTCCAGACCCCAGAGTGTTAAAGCTTTGTAAGCTTTAACATGTTTTATTCTCCACGGTTCTAGTTCCTCCTGTTTTATTCTCCAGGTTTCTGGTTCCTCCTGTTTTAGGGAAAGGGAAGTGGTGTGTGGCCAAGTATGGTGACCCATACTCAGAATTTGTCCTCTGCATTTAACCCATCCAAGTGCATACACCATAGTGAACATACACCCGGAGCAGTGGGCAGCAGCGCCCGGGGAGCAGTTGGGGGTTCGGTGCCTTGCTCAAGGGTCTCACCTCAGTCGTGGTATTGAGGGTGGAGAGAGTTCTGGTTATTCACTCCCCCCACCTACAATCCCTGCCGGACCTGAGACGCGAACCCATGACCTTTGGGTTACAAGTCCAACTATCTATCCATTAGGCCATGAATGCCCTTCTTATTCTCCAGGTTTCTTGTTCCTCGTGTTTTATTCTCCAGGTTTCTGGATCACTCTCCTCTTTAACAAACACCATCTTCACAGCAGCAGATCTCAGTTCAGATGATACTCCTCCAGATATTCCTGCTTGCTTCAAAACTTAGTCACGACTGTGAGGATGAGAATATTACAGGTATTTACTGGCCTGATTAAAAAAACTGTATTTTTCTATTTACAGAAACAACATTTCTAATAGTTTGTATTAAGTCAGCATCACAACAAAACAACAGAGAGTGCGGTGAAACAAATCTTCTTCCTCTGAGGTTTAATGGTGTTTGGTGAACAAACGGATGTGTTTTAGCGCCACCCGCTGGACAGGAGTGAATCGGCGAGAGGAGGAAAATAATACAGGGAACTTTTACAATCCGTCTATAAGGTGCGCTGATTTGTTTTCCTTTAAAAAAGGCAATCTGCACAAATAAATTAAAATAACTTAAAATTATAGACTCGCATGCTATTCGATCAACACCAACAGTCATTCTGAGTGAGGATTAAAAGAGAACAATGAGATAAGTCAGCTATTTCAGTGAAAATTAACTCTATTTTTATTTAAGGTTCTCTAATGGTTAAAGGCAAGGTATGCAATTTTTCAAAAACATTTTAGAAAACTGAGTCGGGGCTGAGTACCAAAACAAACGTGTAGCCAATCAGCAGTAAGGGGTGTGTCTACTCATGATGTGGAGGAGAGAGCGCTCAGTGAACAGCCGAGCGACAGAAAGATGGAGATGGTGGATAAAAAACAAAAAGAGGAAAACGACTGCGGAACGATAAGGCAAGAAGTAGGACCCATGTAAATATCGTATCAGCTTTCCAGCGCTGGAGAGAACTCAAGGAGCGGAAGGCCTGCGATCAGACGCCAAGGTTTCTTTGTTTCTTCTCCATAGGTGTGTAACACCGCATCTACACCGGACGCGCCGTGACGCAACAGCTAAAGCCTGCCTACACTGGATGCGTGTATTTCAGGCGAGAATGTAGTTGTTTAAAACGCAAATCTGTGGTTTATTTATAAAAACAATGCCTATTTGAAAATGTGCTTCTCCGATTTCGGAGACGTGAGCTCCACGCGATCACCGGGCGCTCAGTGCTCATGTATCCCGAAGAGAGGAGCATAACCTCGGCTAGTCCTTCTGACATTTGCCGCTTGCTCTGATGTCTCTGTAGTGGTTAAACATAAGATATATAATGACCATTGAACAAAAGAAGAAGAAAGAAACAGCATGGTGCGCTTTTTCTTAGCGTCCGTTTCCATAGTGACTCGTCGATTCGTCGCTCTGTTGAGAATGTCTTGAGTCTTAACCAGGAACATACTCTGTGTTGAATGAACTTACTCCCGGACGCGTTTTTGGAACCACATACCTCGAGTAAGCAGGTTTTGGGTTAATCAACCGAAAGTTCAGGGTTTAGCTGACGGTAAGTTAACTGTGCTTTCTGGGAACCCCTGGGATGTGATAAATACTGACTGTTAAAGGTAAGGGTGATTTCGGAAAGGCTAGCAATAGCAAGCTAGCTTTGAAAGCAAGATCCCACCTTCTCTGCTAATCACTCTCCAAAACACATGAACGCAAACTGGCAGAGCAGAGGCTAACCAGCATCACGATGAGGACACTGAGGATTGAATACATTGCTGTCAGATTACCTCAAGTCTTATTGACCTGTAAAACATTACAGTACAAAGCGCATAATATTACAATAATAACTCCTCCGTTCTCCCTCATTCTGCTATAGTGTAATGAATGTGCTGATGATAAATCATGTCTGCACAAACAGGGTACACAGAGGTATGCAAATACATATTTTAACAGGCAGGCAGGACAGCCTATGGTAATGTTCAGACCAAACAATCTGATTGGTTGAACATTTTATGGTCCTACGCCTTCCACAGACAATATACATATAAATACATTTAGAGCACTTAACTTAGTGATTGTTACCAACATAAAAATGTTTTTGAACCAAGTCACCTACCCTGCCTTTAAAACACTCCAATGTCCAACAAAATCCTGATATTTAACTAGTTACAATGCAGCTTCTGCATATCTATCTCGTTACAGTGTTTGGTGTAAACTAGGGATGTACGATATTATCGGACTGATATCGGAATCGGCCGATAATGGATTTAAATGTAAATATCGGCATTGGCCAGATATGAAAAATTATGCCGATATGTCTTGCCAATAAGAGGAATACCTTAACTCACATGTGCTCAGGGTCTGCTAGCAATTACATCAGGTCAGCAGTGTGACTCATGCTTGAAACAAAGTTTTGTCCGAATGATGATTAGATTCACTGTTTTGGATGGCTGCATTTAAACTGAGAAAGCACATACAGAACGATGCATTCGGTGTGCGATAGAGTAAACTGTAATAGCACGTGCAGCGGCAGCCTCCCCCGGTCCTAATGCCAGTTCTGTAAGGAGTTTTAATTCCGTAGGGGGCGCTGTTGGCCTACTTCTAATTAAATTAGAAGTAAAACAGCCTACACAAATAACATTTAGACTGTTTCTGATTAAATAAAGCAGCAATTGATGTCATAAAATAATGAGTATATTTTGATTTAAAGGTCAGAAGCTATAGTTTACATGAAAAAAAAAATCACAAAAATGACACTTGTAAATTAAATAATTTTATATATACTGATTTATTCATTAATGTGTAATATGTTTTATTTTTTAAACAAATCATAAGCTCATCAATTTTCAGAATTTTTACAACTCTTTTGCTTTAGACCATCTACAAATGTTAAATCTTAAAATAAAATGTTAGGGTTAAAGGGATCCCTGGGTATTAAGACTTGTATGGCTTAATATAAGGTAAATGATGTTTCTTACTGAAATATGAAGTAGAAAACCCATTAAAGATTTATGTTATTTTTAAAAATCACATCGTTTTATACATATGTTAGACTATGGGGGGTGCCATTATTCTGATGACGTAAAATGGTTGCACTAGTGAGCTACTAGCTACCTGTTGCTATTTTTAACTCAACACATCTTGGAATAGACAACTCGGAAAATAAAATACTGATATGATGACCACAGCTACTGAAAGAGCTTACAGGTGGTGATGGATATAAGTATAGGTTTAAACCAAATGCTGTACCATCGATGTTTCCCCACAAGGAGTCTAAATGCCCCGGATATCGAGGGAAATCCGCGCTGAGAAACTCCTCTAACGGCCGCGCGTCATGATTAGCGTCGGCATGTTTACATCCTAACAGTATCTAGCGTTACTTGTCTCAGCCGTTTGTAAGCTCTTTCAGTAGCTGTGGTCTACTAAAAGACTCGAAGGCATCAGGGCTAAAGTTGTAGGAAGTTAGTATTCGTCCTCAGGCATCTTCCCATTCTTTTCTCCTCTTCTTATCGCTAGGAAAGCAGTGAAGTCTTACATTGCTTCTCTTGTTGCAGCTTCAATTGAAAATTACAACTAAAAGCCTCACAATGTGGTGTATCAGTATTTCATTTCCTGAGTTGTGTATTCTCAGTTGTGTTGCGGTAAAAAGCACCAGTAGCTCACTGAGTGCAACCATTTGACGTCATCGATGCAGAATGTACTGTGCACATAAAATAATGGCGCCCCCCATAGTCCAAAAACGATGTCGATTTTTTTAAATAACATACATTTTCATGGGTTTTCTACTACATATTTAAATAAGAGACATCATTTACGTTATATTAAGCTATACATGTCTTAACACCCGGGGATCCCTTTAACACTGCATCTTTCTGGGAAAAAAAAAAATGCAGCGATTCATATATAGTTTATCTATAGTTATAGTTTATCTATAAGCTTCAATGTACTGTCAAAAAACCTTCATTATTGTTTATTTAATTCTAACAAATAAGTTCTTGTTAAAACTAACCAAAATGACAAATATTTTGCTTATAATTTCTGCACAGGAGAGACTTGGTGTTGTTTCCAAACAAAAGGAAATATATCGGCCAAAATGAGTTGAAAAATTTCGGCATATCAGCAAAAATCCAATATCGTGGATCCCTATTATTTACCAATAATACATTTCCGCAGCACCAAAAGCAGAACAGTTAACATTAGGGCTTATCGATACTACAGTCTTCTGTAATTTAGCTCCAGGGCTCATTTAATACCGGCGCCCGGTACCATCCCTACTTGCAAGAGAAGCACAGAAGAATCAGCTACAAAGCTACATGACAGTATATCTTGCATCTGTGTTTTCTAAGTTTATCACAGAAAAAGAACAACTTGTTTTAAAAATAACAATGAAGAATGAAATTTAAATAAATCTTGATGTCTCTTAAAAGTGTTACAGCCTCTTCTTCCGCTTCCTGAATAAGAACAGTTTGTAAAAAGCTTCTACTTTCCTTGATGAAAGAGTAAGCAAAGAAAAGAAAAAAAAAAAGTTAAAAAAAAAAAAAAAGAAAGTCATAGGAAAGCACAATGATATTTTATATCATGAAAAAAACTGATATACAAGAATAAAACTTTTTGACATGGTTGAATCTACTAGTTTTAAAGATGAATATTATTAACTTGAAGATGAACTTTATTCACTGTAAAAACTTCAGATGTTTCTTTCTCATGTCACTTGTAATGTCTGGTTAGGACAGAGTAAAGGCTAAAGTATACTTCGGCCGACTTCAGCTGTCCGTGTCCTTTATCCAGATGATATTTTATTAATTGATGCGTTATTGTGTCGGATTTGGTGAGAAGGCAGCATCAGATCTGAAATTGCTGGATCTGAAGATGATCTACTTAGGAGTCATCCACACAAAGCCAGAGCTTTCCCGGTCCAAACTTTTATTTTATTGTTCTTCCGTAAACACAGAGTTGTCTCAAGAAATATCTGTATACAAAAGAAACGGTCTCAAAACGATGTAGTACACATGCCAGACCAGTGGTCCTGTAATTCTGCCACAGAGATACACTAAAAACGGAGAAGACGACTTGGAGCACGTCCATAAATTTTGCGCGCTGTATACAAACCCAACACAACAAGAAGAAAAGCTAGTAAAGTTATTAAAGCTAACAGGCTCAGTAGCTTCTGCAGCACGAACACAAGCATATAGTCCACCATTGTTGTTGTTGCGTGAATGTAGTGGTGTCTGACTAGGTTCGAGACATCATTGTTTCACAAAAATATACAGATTGGCTGGGGTGTCGTTTTCAGATTTATCCACTCTGGGACCCGGTTTCAGGCTCCTAAACCACCAGATCCATCTGGACGAAACGCTGATGAGATACAAAATATTTACATGTACAGCTTAACGTATCTCCGTGTGTATGGAGCCTTACTGTGATATGCCTGTGTAGAGCAGATGATTGAATGAAACGCTTCCCACATGCAGTGCAGTGATATGGTTACTGTCCAGTGTGGATCTTCTCATGTGTTTTCAGATTTGTTGACTGATTGAACCTCTTGCTGCAGTGTGAACACTTATAAGGTTTCTCTCCAGTGTGGATCCTCTCGTGAGTTTTCAGATTTGGTAACTGACTGAATCTCTTGTCACAGTGAGAACACTTATAAGGTTTCTCTCCAGTGTGGATCATCTCATGTGTTTTCAGATGTGTTGAATGGTTGAATCTCTTGTCACAGTGTGAACACTTATAAGGTTTCTCTCCAGTGTGGATCCTCTCATGAGTTTTCAGATGTGCTGAATGACTGAATCTCTTGTTGCAGTGTGAACACTTATAAGGTTTTTCTCCAGTGTGGATCCTCTCGTGTATTTTCAGATGTATTGACTGACTGAATCTCTTGTTGCAGTGTGAACACTTATAAGGTTTTTCTCCAGTGTGAATCCTCTCATGCTGTTTTAAACAGTTTTTTGAAGTAAAAGTCTTTTCACACTCAAAGCATGTGTACTCTTCCACAGCATCATGCATTTTCTGATGTACTTTCAAATTCTGTAGACGTGAAAAACTCTTACCACAAAAATGACATGAATGTGGCTTCTCCTTTGCATGAACTTTCAAGTGTTTCTTCAGAACTGAAGCCCATGAAAACATTTTACCGCATTGATCGCATGTGTGCTGCTTCTCTCCAGTGTGGATGTTCATGTGTTCCTTCAGGTGTGATGATTGTGTGAAACTCTTCCCACAGAGATCACAAGAGAATGGTTTCTCTCCAGTATGAATTCTCATGTGACGCTCAAAACTTGCTTTATGTATGAAAATCTTTCCACACTGAGTGCAGGTGAAAGATTTCTTGGCTGTTATTTTCTTTAAATCTTTCTGTTTGGTTTGAGAGCAACTCAAAGGTTTTTCTCCAGTTTTGACATGATTTTTCTCCTCAACTTCACTTGATTCTTCGCTCTCCTCTTTTTCTTCAGTGAACTCTGAAATAAAAGTACAAATGGTTCATTTTCGGAAACTTGTTAAAAGATGAGAAATGTGAACATGAAATTGACCCCATTCAATGTTTAATGTCTGTAAATACATAACTGACATGTTTGTTTTTTTTTTGCTTCAGATTTAATGACTTTCTATTTTAATGGGGACAACTGGATAAACATAAAATTAACGTTATTTTTACAATGCCGCAAAAAACATTTGTTTTTGATGATATTGAGGTCTCTACAACATGCTATAATTTTATAATATTCACTATAATTTTATATAATTAGTATAATATTCAAAAAACCTAACATAACCATACCTGTATGATTGCGAGAACCACTGATAGTTCACATGTCATGGGGGTAGGGGGAATCCTAATTTTCATGTGAACTTTGATCATTCCCATTTTGATAGAATTTTGATATTTCCCATGTTGTGGGGAAGGGGAAAAATAATTCACATGGTTTACAGGGGAGGAGCAAACATATAAAAGCTCTCTTATGCTCTCTCTCAATTGAAAATGGCCTGTAAGTAAAAGTTTTCTGTCAAAGTGATTTTGTCAGTTTTTTGACAATGAAAGTGATGTAGAAGAAAATGTGTCTGAGACAGACAATAATCTTGAGGAGGACCCTGATTATGAGAATCCTAGTGTTGGCCCTCCTCTTGTCTCTCAACCACCAGCAGATACATTACCTTCCAAAAATGGAAAGCTATTATGGTCCCACTCCCCACTTGAACGACAGAGTAGACTTAGTGCTGCTAATGTCATCAAAATGGTTCCAGGGCCCACCAGATGTGCTGTCAGCCATGTCCAAGATATAAAATCAGCATTTCAGCTTTTCATTATACCATCAGTTGAAAAGGATATACTTGAAATGACAAACTTAGAAGGGAGGAGGGTCTATGGGGACAGTTAGAAAGACTTTGATGTGGCTGACTCACAAGCTTACATTAGGTTGCTCATTTTGGCAGGAGTGAACAACTCAAAAGGAGAAGCAACAGCAAGCCAACTCCAGATCCAACTCCTCCCACCTTCCATATACCTAAACCTACCCGTCTCCACCCCTAAACCTACCAATCTCCACCCCCTAGATGTGGATCCAACAATGCCCCCTGGATCTTGTGTTCTGCAGTGAGGGGCTACTGCATGAGGGTTGTACTAGACATGGCTGAGGGACTGAATGGCCATAACATTATATGTGATATATATAAATATATATATATATATATATATATATATTTTCCACATTGTATGGCCTGGGTGAGGAACTGCTAAAAAGGAAGGTTACCATGTTGGGGACAGTGAGAAAAAAACAAGCCAGAGCTTCCCACTGAGCTTCTTGTGATGAAGAACAGAAAGGTAACATCTTCAATGTTTGCCTTCACTGAAAAAGGCACTGTCATCTCCTATTGCCCCAGGAAAGGGAAAAATGTCCTGCTATTCTGCACTCAACCACTTCTACTCACGATTTGAGATACAGAACGACACACCTGCACAGAAACTACTCACATCTCCAAACGACCAGGTACTCTGTCTCT